>JAKOGI010000889.1:0-167500 GCA_029747015.1 Carnegiea gigantea | reverse complement strand
ACATTCAAGAAGTTCAAGGCTCTTGTAGAGAACCAGACCGAAAGAAGGATCCAAAAGTTCAGGACCGATAATGGTCTTGAGTTCTGTGAGTCAGAGTTCACTGAGCTCTGTGCTGTCAATGGCAAAGCTAGGCATAAGACGTTGGTTGGTAAGCCCCAACAGAACGGAGTTGTAGAACATATCAATTGGACTCTACTAGAGAAAGCTCGCTATATACTTTCTAATGCAGGGCTTTGAGATCGCAAAACTTTCTGAGTTGAAGCTGTTTCAACAGTTTCTTATCTGGTGAATCGGTCTCCACATACTTCCATTCATTTTCAGATTCCAGAAGAAGTTTGGTCAGGCAATCCTGTTTATTATTCTATGCTAAGAATATTTGGATGTCCTGTGTTTGCCCATGTAAATGATAGGAAGTTAGCTCCACGGGCTGTCACATGCATCTTCCTTGGTTATGCATCTGAGTCTAAGGGATATCGAATGTGGTGTCCTGATTATAAGAAAGTTATTCAGAGTTGAGGTATAACTTTTAATGAAAATGCAATGCTATCTTCTGGGAAGGAATCGATTATTTCTTCTGCTCGTACAGGTGATCGAGAGGATGCCAGTAGGCTGATGGAGATAGATGCGGAGACTGTTACAGCTCAAGGTAGAGCTACTGATCATTCTAGCAGAGAAGTTCAGGCTACCGAACCTAGTTCCAGTATCAATCAGCCTTAGGTGGAGGATGATTATTCCATAGCCCATGATCGCCCAAAGGGGGAGATCAAGAAGCCCGCTCACTATACTGATAGTGAGGGACTTGTAACTTATGCTCTTATAGTTGCAGAGGAGATTCCTGAAGGTGTTGAGCCTTCAACTTACACTGAAGCTATCTCCTGCCCGAGTCCATCTAATTGGGTCCCAGCTATGCAAGAAGAAATTGAGCGTCTGCACAAGAATCGAGCTATGTGAGCTACCTAATGGCCGAAGAGCCTTAACTGCCATGTGGATTTATAAAAGAAAGGAAAGCATACCTGGGGTTAAAGAAGCAAGGTGGAAAGCATGTCTGGTTGTTCGGGGATGCAGCAGAAGGAAAATATTGACTACAATGAGGTATTCTCTCATGTTGTTTGTCATACCTTTATTAAAGTGTTTCTTGCTTTTGTTGCCTTGTTTGATATGGAGTTAGAGCAGCTTAATGTAAAGGCTGCATTCCTCTAATGGAGAGTTAGAGGAAGAGATTTACATGAATCAACCTGAGGCTTTTGTTGTTCCCGAGAAGGAACAATGTGTATGCCGGTTGAGGAAGTTTTTGTATGGACTTAAGCAGGCTCATAGACAGCGATATAAAAGGTTTGATACCTTTATGATTGGGTAAGGATATACACACAGTCGATATGATAACTGTGTGTATTTCAGGCAATATTCTGATGGTTCTTTTGTTTACTTGCCGTTATATATTGATGACATGTTGATATCTTCCAAGGATAAGTCCTAGATCAGTAAGTTGAAATCTCAACTTAGTAGGGAGTTTGAGATGAAGGACTTGGGTGTTGCAAAGAAGATACTAGGCATGGAGACTCAGATGGATCGAAAAGTCGGTAAACTGCACTTGTCTCAGAGTCGATATCTTGAGAAGATACTTGATAGATTTAGTATGAGTAACTGTAAGGAAGTTTCTACACCTTTTGCACCTCACTTTAAATTGTCTGCTGAGTTTTGTCCACAATCTGAGGAGGACATTGAGAAGATGTCCCATATTCCTTATTCTAGTACAGTTGGTAGTTTGATGTATGCTATGGTGCGCACCGGGCCTAACTTATCACATGCTGTGAGTGTGGTAAGTCGTTATATGCATAATCCTGGTAGGGATCATTGGGAGGCTGTGAAGTCGATCCTTAGGTATGGGAAGGGTTCAATTGATAGAGGTTTGGTATTTGACAGGAACAAAGCTGCTACATAGGATGTAACAGATTTTGTTGATTCTGACTATGCTGGTGATCTTGACAGGAGGAGGTCCATTTCAAGGTATATCTTCACTATGTATGCAGGCGCTATCTCATGTAAAGCATCACTTCAACCTATTGCAACTCTTTCTATTACGGAGACTGAGTATGTTGCTGCTACAGAAGGTGTGAAGGAAGCTACCTGGTTGAGGGGCTTTGTTACTGAACTTGGAGTCCAGTAGGATACTACTGTAGTGTTTTCGGATAGTTAGAGTGCTATTCACTTGACTAAGAACAATGCCTATCATTCCAAGACCCAGCATATAAGCGTTAAGTATCACTATATTAGAGATACAGTTGCTACAGGAGAGATTGTTGTGAAGAAGGTTCATACTTTAGAGAATCCTACAGATGTGCTTACTAAATTTCTCCCTATAGCTAAGTTCGAGCATTGCTTGGACTTAGTTGGCGTTCACAGCATTTGATTGCCCTCCGGGGCTCTGCCCTTCGGGGCATTACCCTTCGGGGTGCTTTGGTGGTGCTCGAGAGTTGGTGTTGCAAATTGGCCCAAGGTGGAGATTGTTGGGTTATGACCCAATTTTACCTCGACGACCAGATGAAGAAGCAACCACTACCAAACAAGGCGGTTAGGGTTTCACAGAGTTCCTGCGGCCACGGCAGTTAGGGTTTGCGGAATTCTCGCTCATCCTAACCCTTTATAAAGGGTTCGCCTTTCCCCTTTCAAGATATACCAGCAAGAAATACCTACAGAGTATTATGTTTTCACTGTCTTAGAGTTGTGAGGGAGAGATTATAAGAGAGATTGTAATCTTGTTGCTTGATCAAATCATTCGCTGTGATTGTGATCGCATTGTACTTACTCCTTCTCATAGTGGATTGTTTGTACTCGTCGCCATCCATGCTTTTTTCCCGCATTGGATTTCCACGTAAATCTTTGTGTTCTTTATTGTTCTTGTTATCGTAGTTTACTTTTGATTATTATTATTCATCCTAATACTTCCGCTATTAGTTTGCTCTAATTCCTAACAATGTCTTATAATAAATCCTGTCGCTGCTCCCACTATCGTTTTGTAGCCGTCGAAATTAATTTTGATAAGGTCCAAATGAGGTGAAGTTCATTTGATGAAATGTGTGGAAGGAGAAGAATGATCTGGATATAAAGGTAGATGAGGTGATGAGTCGTGGAGACTAAAACGAAGCCTAGCCTTCCATTTTGCTCGACTGTTCTTTGCTAGGACAAGTGTACATCTGAATAGGGGGAAAATCTCATTTTTGAAGATAACCCCATTTCTGGCTTTCCACATGCGCTATCTAACTGTTACAATTTTAGACAGATCTTATCCTGGTCCACATGGAGCTGTTGTAGCTCTGCTTTGGTTGACATGCCAGGGATAGGGAAAAATCGTTTTGGCAACCAGCAATGGGCTTTATCCTGATCCTAGACCTTACCCACCAAGTAGCAGTCGATGAATATATGATTTGAACTCTCGATATCTGATTGGCATAATGCACAAATGGAATCAATATGTAATCTTCAATGAACGAGTGTGCTCTAGAAGGTAGGGCATTATGGCATAGTTGCCATAAGAATATCTTGAGTTTAGGGGGTAAATCTAACTTCCAAATCCAGCGACCCCCCCTACGGTTATGAGGGGTCAAGTTTATTATGGGCCTTCTAAGTTGCATATTTCATAGTAGAGACTCCTGAGAACAATATTCCCCTATAGAAAGAACCCTCAAAATCATTAGAGGGGATAGGGATGTTGGCCACAATGTGTGTAGGAAGTACGGGAGATAATTGTTCAATATCCCAAGCTTTGTCACGGGTGATAAGTTTGTCCATTGTTAGTTCATAATCCATAAGATTTGCAGGCAGATCAAGCATTTGCATGATGCTATTTGTTGCACATCAATTATCAAGCCAAAAACGAACACTCTTACCATTACCAATTTTCCAAACGATACCTGAGTGGAAAAATTCCCTATTGTGCAACACACATTTTCATACCCAGGAATCTGATGCTTTCTTAGAATATTGAAAAAATTTATCTAGGGTGCCATACTTGGCCTACATAACTTTTACCCATTCATTATTAAGATCCATGAAGTACTTCCAAATTAATTTTGTTATAAAGGCTCTATTGATTGGCTCAATTCTTCTTAGGCCAACCCCGCTAAGATTTTTGGGCGAGCAAATTGTGCCTTAGACAATGAAGGGTAAACCTTTTCCATCACCCGAGTTCTTCCGAAAAAAATCCCAATTAATGCGATCCATTTGAGGGATTGTGGAGCTCGGTTATTGAAAGCATTGCATGGTGTAAGACGGCAATGCTTCCAAGTTTGACTGAATCAGGACCACTCTTTTTACCTTAGACAGCATGGAAGCTTTCCTTGAAGAGGCCTTTTTCTGGCTTTCTCTACTAGCCCAATGAAAAGTGACCGCCTCGTTCGCCCTTGGAAGGCTGGGCATCCCAGATACTTACCAAGAAAGTGCTTTTGGGGAATATTAAATATGCTAGTTATGCCTTGCTTTGTAGCCAACTGGCATTGTTGGAGAAAACAATGGCTGATTTATGGTAATTAATTAACTAACCAGATTGGGTACAAAAGTGATCTAGAATAATCTTAAGCGATGCGGCAACCAAACAATCGGCTCTACAGAATAGAAGACCGTTGTTTGCAAAAAATAAACCCTACAATTTGGATGTGTGGGCTGAAATTTGGACCTCAATGCCGCTTTTCGGCTGGTCGGCATGATGGTAAAACCTGTTAGCTAAGGCATCCATACAGATAATGAATAAAGAAGGTGATAAAGGCCCACCCTGGCGTAGTCCTCATGAAGGTGAGAAAAACCCCACATGACTGATGTTAATACTAGGACAGTATGTGACAGTCGACAAACGCTCTTCAATCGAAGCAATCCAAGTCTCATGAAATCCGAGCTCACGGAGACATTGATACAGGAACTCTCATTCAATGCGATCGTAGGCTTTTTCCATGTCTAACTTGATTGCCATATATGCTTTCTTGCTTTTCGCATGCTTAAATTTATGCATAGGTTCATGAGCCAAGAAGAAATTATCATGAATAGCTCGTTCGGGCACAAACACGCTTTAGATCGGATGAATAATCCTTTTTAAGGTAGATCTCATACGATTAACAAGAATTTTGAAAATAATCTTGTAAATCGCATTATACAAACTAATTGGCGTATAGTGCCCAATCTTCTAGAAATCATATTATATAATGAGTTCAACGTAACAATTTTTTTTAATAAGAAAAAACATCCAAGAACTGCGAGCTTCTATCTAGAGAACCCATCTACTTACTACAGAGAGAGGAGGAAGGCATGACAAATTGTTTAAATTTGAATCGAATTGTACACCGCACATTAGTGAACTCAGAACAATCATTTTATGACTGCTGAGTGTCCAACTTGTGGCCCTTGGAATGAAAAAGTGTACCTGGTGGCTGGTGCCATTTACTCGCCGCTCACTTATTAATGTCAGCTCGACATGCACATCAAGGAAATGACATTAATTAGTCATATCCGCTTTTTTAGATGTAAGCGGTTGGCCAACCCCTCCTTGACCAACATCATGCAAAGAAAGCTTCACTAATTGGACGCCTTAATACACTGACAGAGTGGTCAAAATCAAAATCAAAGGACTAAAACTAACAAACAAGGCAAGGTCTGCATGAAATGCCTACTCGTTGAGCTAAAACTTTTCCCAATAGAGAGATCTAATTTTTCTTGTCTTCCAATAAACGTTCATGGTAAGATGAAACGAAGATTAATTCCCCATTAACTTCTTGTGTTGGGTTTAATTATGGATTCAAATGGGTGGTTGAGACTTAGGACTTGAGATGCTCCACACTTCACCATGCATGACATTCACTTATATATTAATAGGAGCCATGCATGACTATAATTAATCAAGCCAATTAATTAAGGTGACAAGAGAACACAAAAATGGCTTCATTGGTGTTGTTAGTGAAAGCCCTACTCGGATGCCGCCAACTCCAACACGAAGATCAGCTGTCAGCAACGATGGAGCGTATGATCGTCCAAGAGGGAGATGATCTTCATGTCACCGTGGATTACGGCGAAGATTTTCCATTTTATATGATGTTGATCAGAGGGAATAACACCAATAAGAGTAACGGGTATGGTTCGACTTTTTTCAGCCAAGAGCTCATGACCCAGATCTCCTGAGTCCTGAGTGAGGGGTTTTACTTCTCTATTTGCAATTGATCTTGGATTAAAGCTAAATCACATTGTTTTGGTGGGGAAAGCTCTTCTTTAGTTGGGTACTACTGTTGCTCATCAATTGATGGAAATAATGTTTAATTTTGAGGGTTACATTACTCGTTGTTTTAGTTCGAATTCCCCTGTCTATGCATTTGTGCTTTCACCTGTGAATGATTCTCATTATGTAAATCAAGTTTTACCTATTCAATTGGATATCTGTTGTACTTTCGGAACAACTAACATGGACCCGTTAAAAACTTTGGCGTGATATTAGGTTCGTATGTGACAACCTGATCATGGAAATTTAATGAACGTTGAATGAAAATTTTGACAACTTCAATTATTTGGAAGACTTTTGTAGAGTATTTGACGGGTCAGATTCCTCACATGGAGAGATAGGTTCAACAAATCTTTATCAGTGTTTTGAATATCTAACCTCTATTTTAAAGGTAGATATTTTATCATTTATTGAAGAATTATTCCTAACACATGTGTAATATGCAGTCGACTTAGATATTTGCAAAAATATTAAAAGCTGAACCCACTTGAAATAACAACTCAAAATAGATTAGACATATTGCCTTTGCACAGTCTAACCCACTTTATTGAGAGGACGCGATGTATCAACTTGTCATGATAAGTGACAGACATTAATCTTAGCCCAATACGGTCACATTACATGCCATGCACCAGCACATGGCTTACGGGGCACAATTAAGAATCTTACTGTCCGATTTGGTGAGCTTAAGAAATCAACATCATATACAAAACATGCACGGCTAATGAACGTCAGACTTTTAGCATTAGTTGGTCATAACTCTTAAAAGGCATTAAACATGCACATGGTTCGCCGGTGAAAAAACAAACAAGGATTTGACTACTACCCTTCTAAATCATTGGGCTTTCTGGGTTATAACCACCCAACGTTCTGCTCGAAGTTTCTCCGACCACATAAATGCTCTCACTTGGTCAAGAATTTTTGCTAGAGGCCATCAAAGCACCACACAGATGCTATAGTACACAATAATACCAAGTGTACTCTATTTGCTATTTTCTGAGAAAATCTGTCTATCAGACCTACATTCTGGGAAAAGAACTATAAAAACGGGGGGAAAATGTATAAAAAAGAGCACGATTCAACGAGGTAAAACTGACTTGTCAACCCACACATCACACAAGCATATGCCATGGTGTGTTAACAAGGTGCATCACTGCCTAGCCTAGCCAGAGAACTCATCAACTGATGCCAAATGCCGGAAAATTTTGGCTCCATAATTAAGGGCCATTCTTTGAGAAGATCGTTCTTTGAGAAGATCGCATGCCAACAATGTATGTCCTTGGTGTGAGAAGCTCTGCTATCAGCTACCCTAGATAACCCTGGTCGCACAATCACAATTCATCGTGAGTGGGAGCCTGAGAAGATTCTGCATTGCCTGATCCTGATTCATCAGAATTTTCAGTTCCGTTGGAGGAATTATCCTCACTAGAGCTGGGAGTAGAGCTGGGAGAGGCATCCTCTGCTTTTTCGCCATTCGTGTTGTTCTTAACAGGCTTCGCTACTTTTGGTTTGGGTTTTGGGATTCTGTCCACGATGGCAGCCTAGAAATATATATCAAATACTTGTTCAGAAGCTTTTACACACCAGAAAATTGTCATTAATTCTTCTGCAAAATAAGCATTTGCCTTAATGCCTATATTTTACCATTGCTTGTAGATCAGCCAGCTTCTCATACACTTCTTCAGATGTGAAAACAGGCGTGCTTGATGCAGGAGTCCTAGAAAGATAGTCATTTTGAAAGGAAATCCCCGTCAGTAATGGAAAGCTGAAAGTTACTGGGAAAGTCACAACCAGGGACTGATATCAGCATAAAGGAGATCAATTTTGTCCCCTTCAGAGTATCCAAGCTAGATACCTATCTAATATGATGAGTGCAGGAAAAAAACATTCCTCTTTTTTTGGAGAGTATTCAATAATTAACAGTCCATAGAGATAAAATCATACTTTTCCTGCTCAGCCTGCTTATCACCCAACCACTTCCTCAATTTGTCAGCACTACTCAAAACCTGAAAACCAAGAAGTGACCTAAATTAGTGCCAGTAACAGGGGAGGTGGACTTTGCGAGAGCACACCAATCTTCTATGGAAATATTTTAAGTTCTCTTTTGTTTTTTTGGCGGGGAGCGGGAGGCGGGGGGGACACAGGTTTGCTGCCCGTAAATATGATCACAGTACAAATGTGCAATAAGGCGAACTTGAAGGCTCAGAAGTCAACCTCATCAATTCTGTCCTTCGGAATCCAGGGCTTCTTCGTCTGCCAGCTGCGAACAATCTGCAGTTGTGGAAGAATACATGTTGGTAAATCTTATTATTCACAAAGAACGTGAAAAACACATAGCCAGTTTACCCCCTTTCCCTCCTTTTTTTTCTTTTTTGGGGGGGGGGGGGGTTAGCTTTCCCTCTAGAACCACTACAAGCTGTCGGTGGCAAGTGGCAACTCATACCTCTTGTAATTCATCAAGATACTTTCTAGCCTGGTCAACGGCTGCTGGCCGAGCAGTGAGTTCATTCAACCTAAACAGAACACAAGCATTAGGCTGACATGATTTATTCCCTAGCAACATGAAAAAGTTATGGGTTTGTTACCCAATACTAACCTGAAAAATATGGGATCACCAATAGCTTTTAACATATTCAGACGCTCTTCAAACTCTCCGGCTGCAGCATCTTCCCCATCCATATACAACCAATCTTGGACCTGGAAACAGTTGAGCTTGAGTTTATATCATCGAAAAATAAGGATGAATAATTCACATATAGAATGGGGTTTACCTCTTCAAGCTTTGCAATAAAGGACTGCCGCTCTTCACTGGTTGAAACTTTTTCAATCTCTTCTGATGATTCAATCTGGCAAGGATAGAAGAACACGTAGTTTGTAAGCAGCTTGAAATTTATAATGAGGAACCAATTTTCTCATCATGTAGTTATAGAGAAAGAAATGTTGCTGCAAATGCCTACAGCTTCAGAAAACCCACATTGAAGATGTTCTCGTAAACTGGAAAGGCAGATCAACGCACAAAAACAGTCCATTATCACAAGAAGATGGACCGTTTCTTGTTCATTAACAGGACATGTCGACATTTTCCTAACCCCTAATCTGCAGGAGCCATCCATGGAACCTTCCCAGTATTTTGGCTACAGGGACACTTTAGGGGTGGGCCCCAGGGGTTTGTATCTGTGACTAGTAGCCTGGGACTGAAAAAGAAACCTACCTGTTATACCTAACACAGCAACAGCATCATACTAGTATTAACGGCACAGTCACAAAGGTGCAACCAACCGGATAAAAATATAGGCTAAAATTTGGAAAAGAAACCCAGGTGAGGGATAACCAACTGGAAGGGGAGGCAACATAGAGCCCCAAAAAGAATTCCTGGAGAATTTGACAGTTAAAATCCAAAATAAAATTTTCAAGAAATTGGTATATCCCAGATTGAATAGGTGGAACACATTATCAGAGCAGTGATGTGAAAGACGGCTTCAACATGCTTCACCGTAGTTGCCTCATGCAAGTAAATATATTCTTGTAATCTTGTGTAACATCCTAGTCCTAGATAAAGATGACGGCAAATGAAAATTCCATTAGAGACCAGTGATCAGACCCGAATTGTTGAAGCTGATCGCAGATATAACATTGATTTCACTTCCATTTTTCATGTAGAGATAAGTATTTCCCTAGAATACAACTAAGGAAGCAATTAGGTTTGCTAAAGAAAGCTACAGATGTTGATTTTGGGCCTCGGCAGCAGTCAAAAAACTGGAAAGTTCCCTATCAAAAAAACTGGAAAGTTTGTTTCTGACACAAGATGCTTTGACGGGTCAGATTCAATGGGAAATGCACAAACCTTTTCTCTAGTTGAATAGATGTATCCTTCTAGATTGTTTTTCAACTCCGCAGTCCTTTTTCTCTCTGCATCTTTCTTGTTCAGTTCCATCAGCTTGCGCTTAGAATCAGCCAGAGCTTCATCTGAAAGAGGCATGCCCAGTCCAACTGTCTTCTCAACAACCTGCATATAAGCAAAGGACCAAACATGATGACAGACAGAAAAGAGGCATACTTTCTCACAGTATACACCTATTTCAGCTCCAAGAATTCACCTTCAGTGGAACCCTGAAGGTTCGCTTCTTCAATTTCTTCTCTGTGACCTGTGCGATATTTTCTTCTTTTTCACTGGAGTTGGAGGGATTGCTTGTGCTACCATCAGAATGCAAGCTGCCATTCCCTTCTTCAGCAGAATCCCCAGAACCAGTTTCAGCTGATGAGTTAGCCGAAGCAGAAACTTCAGCTGATAAGTTGGCAGAAGCTGTTGAATTCTCCAAAGTGAAATTCTTTTTAGGAACTTCTACCCATTCAGTTATCTCAATAACAGCATCAGCACGATCTAAAGTTAGTACTCCGCTTCTACTCAAAGAGAAGTGCAGATTTGCTTTGATTGGTGCAGAGAGATTCCGGGATGAATATCTGGAAACGGTAAGAGTGTAGAGAGAATGATTATGAAACCAACTCAAATATGCATCTGCTACATTAAAAGTTCAACTACTCACTTCTCAGTGGCATTGGCCAAGCCAGATACTGCATATTTAGCAAACACCGGAGAAATGACACCAGGTGGCAAGAAGTCTGCACTCTCATAGGCCAGAGATACTTCAAAGTCTTTGTCATGGATAATTGACCGAAACATCTAAAACACAGGAACAAATGAACTTGACGTATAAGGATGTCTGTTAGTAATGCATGATAATATACAAGTTTAAAGGCATCATAAGAATCACCTTGCTAGGGACCTTCTTCATACGCTGTACAAGGACTTGCTTTGTGTTTTCATCTTCCACAAGACTGACACCATCCAACTCCATGACATAGCCGTACATAGAACCATCAATCATTCCCAATTTTCTATTTAATTTTATCCCATCACTCAGATTGGCTGCATGTAATGCTGCACCAAGAACTATAGCCTCATCAGCATCAAGATGTTTATCCAGCTCTTTCCTTCCAAGAAACTCTTGAAGCTTGGCCTGTAAATTTTAAAGATGCAACCAATTAATTTAGAACAAAAAGATGGACCTTCTTAAGTAATTTTCCTGCCAAAAAGTGGAAGATAGAGATATAACCTGTAACTTTGGCACTCTAGTTGCTCCTCCAATCAATTCTACTGCAAAAACATCATCAGTTTTCAACCCTGAATTTTGAAGAACTTCTTTCAGCGGCACAAGAGCTTTCTCCCATAAGTCCTCACACAGCTCCTCAAACTTCTCACGGCTTATAGAGCTCCTAAAATGATTGTAAACAAAAGGAAAGTTTTGAGCAACTAGTTAAATCCTATTCCAAGTATCAGGCAACAAAAACCATACGGAGAAAGATGTAAGAAACACAAACGAAAGCAGAAGACTAGAACACAAGTGTGAATTGATTCAAATCTCCTTGAAGCATCCCGACACAAGGTAACTGACCCTATGAGCAAATATTCTGAGCTCTGACTCCTCATTGCTCAGTTGGAATCAAAAGTTTTGACAGCTTGTTGACATTAGTGGGCACACTCAGAACATTTCAAGAGGCCTTAAAATAGTTGCATTGCCAATTTAGTACTAATGTCAACGAATTAACATCTTCATCAATTAATTGGGACAAACTGCAAAAAAGGGAAGAATAAGAACAAGAAAAAAAGCACAGAAGGCAGCCGTGTATTTTTGTCTTGATTTCCTTTGCTTATGTGAATATATTTAGATACCCTCTTTATAAACAAACAAATACTTAGCATAGATGCCTTCTGCAGTAGTTAATATGCTTTGTAATCCCAGCACAGGCAGATGAAAATGTTCACAAAAGCAAGTGTTCAGAAAGAATCACCAAAATTAAGCAATTGGAAACGGCTTTTCAAAACCATGAATTTACAAACCTGAAATCATGATCATCGTACATAGACTCCACAGATATTGGAGCCATTGTATTTGCACTCAATATTTCTTTAGTACGCTTGACTTGCTTCTTCAGTTTAGCCATTGCTTTTGGAGACTTTCTCACATCAACCCCACTTCCGAGTTGCTTATTGAACTCATCAGCAAAGTGCTCCACCAACCTCATTTCCATATCTTGACCACCAAGCTCTGGGTTCCATCTGACATCCTTAACCTGCACCGACAATCACATAGGCAATGCTGTAATTACTAATTATGATCAAGGCGGCTTGACGGTGCCTTATTTCTCCAAATCAAGTCCCCTTTTTTCTCCATTTTGTCGGTTGTTGATGCAAATCCCAGCGTGCAACAACTTTCAACTTAGCCTTATCCTTATAGCCAAAAGTGCCAATTAGTTGGGCAGATGCACACAACTTCACCCCTAATCGCAGAGAGGCTTTGTGCATTGGATCCAAGATTAATCATGTAAAAAAAAAAAAAAACGCCACTCCTCTCTACTAGCCCAAGAAATTGAGCATATCATCATTAATGAAACTCAAATGTTTTCACTATCAACTTCCCAGACGCCCCAAATTTATTCAATGATTAGGTCTCAACCCAAAATCACATTAGTCAGCCCCCAAATTATGAGAAGGAAATACAACATCCTTGTGACATAGCTTTGGCGGAAAAAGGTGACCAAAAATATACAGAATACAAAACAGCAAAGTATCAATGCCTAGACACTTCATTGCTTTAGATCTCCTCGCCATATTCTTACCCCTTTTATCATCATGAACTCCAAATTTTGCAATGTGGAGAGCAGTTGACAACTTATATCATAATATGGCATCAACATCAAGTGAGCAATACGCAGCTCCTACAATTATCGTTCTTCTATTGGGAACACTCGTCATTTAATTGTTTCCCTTGATAAGAGTTCATGAAGTATGAATGCTGCTTTGGAAAAAAAAAAAAAAAAGAAAGGTGGAAAATACCTGAAACTGATTGATTGAAACAGTCTTCCCATATTCCTTGGTGTTATACGAGGAGAAATACACAAGAGCTGCATAAGTACTGCTCGAACCCATATCATAAAACACAATATTCCTCGATTCATTGGCAAAATTTTTATCAATTCCATACTGCAACGCAGCTCCTGAGTGTTCATTAATCAACGAAAGCACATTAATCCCTGCCAGCTGGGCAGCATTAATCAAAGCCTTCCTCTCAGCTTGCCCAAAGTACGGCGGCACAGTGATCACCGCATCTTTCACAGGAACCTTCGAATGAAACTCGGCCAAATCCAACGCATAGCTCAAGATCATGGCCAACATCTCCTCCATTGAATAAACAGCTCCATCATCAATCTTTATCGCTGCAACACCTCTAGAATCTTCCACGATTTGATAAGGCAAGTACAAGAAATCGAGCCTTTTCTTGGCGTAATCATAGGGTTTCGCAATGAGGTCACGAATTTGGGCGTAAACTTTATCAGGATACCTCGCGATCAAACCAGCGGCTTCTTCGCCGATCAATCGACTACCTGATTGAAATGCGACTAAAGAAGGCGATTTACGCTTCGACATTTCGTTGATTGCGACCGAAATCGGAGGTTGTCCAGGCTTCAAGTTGACGACGGAGACTTTGAGCCATTCTGAACCTAGATCTACGCTGAGTACAGCAGATTGAGACTGAATTGCAAACAATGAGAGTACGCATAGAAGGACTAACCCTAATCTGAGTAACATTGTTGATGATCAAGCCAGAAGCGCAAAAAAATTTAGGGTATTAACGGTGAATTGATGGATTCGATTTGATTTGATCAAGAGTGAGCGAGTGCGGCTCAGGATTTCTCCAGAGAGACAGAAGAGAGGAAGTCGAAGACTGGAAGAGTGTTGAAGGGGGGTTTTTTACTTTTCTATGAGGGGGTGTAAACCGCGAGGTAATCGGAACCAATCAGAGTAAGCCATGTGGAGTACAGCACACGTGGCGGTGTATGACACGCCCTGTGCGTTGTTGTTTCTGCTAGTATTTTTTGCGTGTTTAGTTACATGTATTTAAAGTCAATGAAATCACACTTAGACGTCAGGATTAGAATTTTTGTTGCATAGACGCTAATATGGTGTTTGGTTGGAAGTAATACAGTTAGTATTTAACGAAATCAATCATATAATGCGATGTATAATCTACCACTTTTAAGAGTAAATCTATTAATGTTGATTTCAATTTCAATTTGAAATCTTAAGTTATGTTTATCATAAAGTTTGATGAACTGTATATTTTATTAAGTGTAAATTTTTCGATATTTATTCCCATTTTAATCATGTATATATGTATTTTGTGTGTCTAGCTAAATAAAATTCAAATGGTTTGAAAATTTATGTGATGTAATAGACACATTATTGAATAAAAAATAATTTTGATTTATACTTTAGCACAAATAGCTACAATGGTAAATCAATAATAAACCACTGTTAACAAAATGCACTATCTATAAGTCTATAACTATGTATAATTAAATTTTCCTCTCCTCAATGAAAACAAATAAATCACAATTTAAATTTTAAAGATGTATGGCTTGCTTCCTTCTTGTCATTTTCATTTCCATGACCATCTCCATCTAAGTCATGTGTTGTCAGAAAACATCGAGATATATATATATATATATATATATATATATATATATATATATATATATATATATATATATATATATATATATTATATATATATATATATACACACATCCGTTGCAAGAAAAATAAGAAAGGCTTGCGAGGAGAAGAAAGGTGAGAAACTGATTTAGTTATTGCTAGCAGTGAATTTTACTTAGCAAGGGAAGATTGGGCGATTGGCAAGAGGCTAGAGAATACAATCAAAGAAAGATTGAAGAATCTTGCAAAACCAACGCCAAAATTAAAGAAAACTTTTTTTGTTTGGGGGGGGAGGAGAAACGGTATTGATGGTTTGGTCTATTGCACATCTAGCTTTCGTTCAATGTCTTAATGTTCACCAAAATAATTATTTCACCTCAGATTGTTGTGGTTAGTTGTTTGGCTAATATACAATTAATTACTCCCTAGTGACTATATACGATCTACTATGGTTGACACGCGACTAGCAGCAACCTAATTGTTATTATGTTTATCTAAATGAGAGATGAAATGTATGTGAGCTTGCATTGGGCATAGGATACTAAGAACCATAAAAATACCTAAAATTAGTAATCCAATTTTCGTTGATACATATGTCTTTTCAATGTACCGATTAAAAAATGAATCTGTGTAGCACAATATCACCTATAGATTAGAAAAACTAATGAGTTACGGAGACTGCAGACGTTAGATGATCTAAAAATTACCCTCGTCATCCTCTAGAAGCCATCTTCAGAAGCACATTTGAAGCTTAATTGACTTTCATTAGGATGAAGACAAAACCAGATACATTGGATGGGATTAGGAACGTGGTGATTACAAATAAAGTTAAAGTGGTGCCCATTGGTGATAAGATGAGAGAGACCAAATTAAGATAGGTTAGGCATGTTAAGAGAAGGGGTGCGTATGCACTTGTGAAAAGATGTGAGATGATTAACTTTCAGGATTGTAAGAGAGGTAGAGGAGGGCTTACAGGAAGCTAGAATGAGGTGATTATTCATGATTTAATATATTTTCAGTTAACGGATGACATGACTCAGGACAGGAGATTGCGGAGGTCGAGGATTAAGGTTGTGGACCATAGATAGCTAGCGTCGTGACATTTGTATGACCAAAGTATGTTCAGTGTGGTACTAGCTACTTTTTTTCCCTCTAACTTTATTTGCAATATTTTTATATGTTAATATCACCCATTGCTCAACATAATTATTAGCATCACAGCGCCGAGTATTTTAGGTATGTTGCTTACCTATTCTATTATATTTTTAAGTTGTTTTGAGTATTTCTTTTATATTACCTTATGCCTATTCAAATTAAAGTTAGATTGTATTTTAAACTTATGTGGGTCTCATAGAATCGACCTTTCTGATGATAGAGATGTCTAAAGAGGTAAAGATGCTTACATCTGAATCCTTCCAAATCTTGCGAAAGCAGGACCAATACTAAAAATTATTGTTATTATTGTTGTTCAAGACAAAGCTAGATACATATAGATATACGTGTTATTGGGACTGGTCACCATCATTGGTTCCTTGGGCGACAATAGTGGTCCATTACAAATCCAAGATATGGCAACTTTGGTAGGACACATGGAGAGCCTCAACACGACATGAGAGTCTCATTCATATATACAAGATGGAGGTTGGCTTCAACAGATTATGTGGAGGCCAAAGTCAGGGGACTTCTCCAAAGAGACAAGCGGACAGTTATAGTATACCATGCCTTGGGCAAGTCAACACAACGATAGCAAGTGTCTTCGCACCACTTAATATTTAACAAGGATCAAGTTAAGCGAGTGCTTGTTCGTACCTTACCACCGCCACAAGAAAAAGTGGTTGATTGAAGCCGATGAAGCACTTACCCTCGACAGACTCATTCATCAAGATTTCTCGAAGCTATTAATGTGTAAGACCAAGCACAATGCTTAGACAAAGGCCTTTTGGGGTTTGGGAACTAACAAAGTCTAGCCACTCTACCACTCTTACTGTGTTGCCAATCGCATCTTTTGTGAGAGCCTCAGGCTAATTGTTGGTTGTGTTCTTGCTATTGTTTTGTTGATGTCATCTAGATAATGTAATACGTAATTTTTTTAATCTAACCTATTATTACTGTCTTTAAAAGAAAAGTTTATTGATGCATATAGCCACAATTTATGAAGTTTTGGTTATTGTGCTGCTATTATTGCTAAAGTCAAAAAGAAAGAATGTTAATTGTAGATGTTGGTATTTTTAATTCGCATATTATTAATCCTTGTGCATTTTTTAAAATTTTTGTGTGTTTTTTATATTTGAAGAGGCGAACATACAATCACTATACTATTATATGTCTTTAATCATATAACCCATTGCTTAGTTAAGTTGGATGATGGCCTAAATTTGACCTTTTTTCTTGACACTGCTTATGTTATAATTAAGGATAGTGATATATGCCTTGATGCAAGAAGTGTCTTGCCTCATCATAATTAACATATTTTATGATTTAAAATCACAAATTTTTCAATGATTGCTCTTAATTATGAATTACTAATCTTAAATATTCATCGGCTACGCCAATAAAATATTAAATGATACCCTAAATGCATTAACCCTATTCGCAAGTACATATGATACGCGTATTTGAAAAATACAATAAATTATGGATAAAAAGATAATTTTATATCATTTATAAGTTGTAATATGTTTCTACTATTTGATCATACCATTTTTTTCAATTTAAAAATATAATAGTATAATTTTTAAATCAAAATAAAATACTTTTAAAGTATCTTGTACCAAGACACTTATTATTTTGCTATAATTATTGACCATCCAACTTTTGGGCTCGTTTGTGGTAGAATGAGTGATACTTGTTTTATTTGGTTCTTTGTTAGTGGAGGGAGGCGAAAAAAGGGCCAAAAAAAACAAAAATACAATCATGAAGCGCGGAAAATCCAAAGTTAGCGAACGGGTCGGATCTCGATGGTCCGAAGGCCCATCTCCATCCATATTCTGATACTCATCCGGGTTATTCTAACCCGACTTCTCCCTCCTCCTTGGCTCCCTTCTGCCTCCCCCGCACATTCGTTTCGATCAGTCTTTCGCGCTCGAAATTATCAAAAACCCTAATTTTCACTCGTCGATTTCGAACCAACAAAGATAAATCGCGAGAGAGTAAACAATTACTTTCAGTTCCAATTTGGATACTAAATTTTTCAGTCTGGACGAAAACCCTAATTTACATTGATCATTCATGGATGCCAAAGACATATTGGGATTACCCAAAAACGCAATCCCAATAGCTCAAGAGAAGAAGTCGAGGCCCCCTAAGGAGCCTCAGAGGAAGCCCGATGGCATTTCGCGGGAGGTAATCCTCATTCTTGTTCTTGTAATTTGCCCTTTTTTATTACATTTTGTGTTTACTTGTTGATTGTTGTTAAGTAGGTTTATATGCTTACTGGAGGTGTAGCACCTCTTATGCCCTCAATTGATGCCTCTCAACTCAAAAAGCGCCCTCCATCGGACGAAAAGGTAGTGTTTTTATTCTCAGTTCTTGCAATGTAGCCATAATTAGCAGCAAATTCAGCTAATATGACTTGGGTAGTAGCTACACTTTACATTGCTAATCATAGTCGACTAGTATTTATGGCACTCTTTGTAGGCTGAGTGAATCTGTAGGGTGTTTGGTCATATTGATTGATTCATTATGTAATGAATATTGGGTTCCTTTGTATATGACTTATTTTATGGTCACATATGCTTCTCATTCGTACGCTCAACGTTGGACCTTTCTTAACTACTGTTTGTGAAGTTTGACATCGAATCTCCCATTTGTATGTTGTGACAGGTTACCTGGCAATGGCTACCGTTCACAAATTCAGCTCGCAAAGATAACCTGCAGCTCTACCACTGGGTATGCATTTTCTCTTTTGATTTATTTATTATGGTGGGATATTTTCTACTGTAAATTGAGTTAGGAATGCAGTTTTTATTTTCTGTAAATCTCTGCTGCAGGTGAGAGTTGTAAATGGTGTGCCGCCAACTGGTGATTACCCTTTTGCCAAGTATAATAAGGTATGTAGTATGTACACAGCTGAGGCCCCCAGCTGGGGGGGGGGGGGTGAGATATTGTTGCCATACAATCTGTGTTATTGGGAATCTAACAATGCTTGGTTTTCCCACATTGCCTCTGAAATATTAATATTCTTGTTTTATGTTGCAGTCTGTTGATGTTGTCAAGTACACAGATGAAGAATATGAGAAGCACCTGACAGATCCTGTAGGTATCAGTTTATGAATTAAGAAATTGTGCACAGTTGTTTCTACTCTGATATCATTGATGTTGATAAGAACACTAATGCAAGAGCATGGTTGCACTGCCTCTTTTTAAGGTTTGATTTGGAACCTTGCAAAGTAGTGTTCATTTCCTCCTTTACTTTGTATACCAACCGTTGAAGTCAAATCTATCAGCTTTCTCTGGGTTTTCAGTTCTACTGAACTAAGCATCTTAATCTTACTGTGGCATATCTACCTAATAAAACCTTTTCCTTTGGCTGCATGTTTCTCTGTTGCAAGAAATGGACTAAAGAAGAGACAGATCTCTTATTTGACTTGTGCCAACGGTTCGATCTACGGTTTGTTGTAATAGCTGACAGATTTCCTTCGCCTCGTACTGTGGAAGAGTTGAAGGATCGGTATTACAGTGGTAGTTCTTTATCCGTTAACTTCACTCCTGTTTTATAGTGTGCCTCTTTCCATAATTCCATTTGTATGCTTTTTCTCGAACTTTATCTTTTTCTAACTGTTCAAATGTGGAAGTTGCATGAAAATTCAATCTTGTACAGCATCTGTGATCTCTTCTGGGTGTTGACTGGTCCACTGATCATTTTATTCCTTAAATATAGTTTCTCGAGCAATACTGATTGCTAGAGCTCCATTCCCCACTGATGTTGCCGGTCATCCATTGGCAAAGGTATGTTCTAGACATTGATAAGTCATTTTAATTATGTACTCTACTTTTTGTTCTGCAAATCTGGTATTATGACTGTTTCTGTTCTGTTCTGTCTGTTATTCAATTAGAAGTAGCCCATCACCTGTATTTGTTTCTCACACAGGCTTTTATGCATATTCTAGGAACCATACAATGCACAACAGGAAACTGAGCGCAAGCGTGCTTTGTCAATGGTCCTTTCCCAAACAAAGCAGCAAGAGCGCAAGGATGCTGAGGTCTAAATTTGCTTTCTTATTAGCAATTTGTAAAGTTGGATTCTTAACCTCATTGGCAGTTCTTATCAGACTATTAGAATAGAGCAACTTGTTTTGGTGATCTAAAGGTGTGATTTTTGTTATGTGCTTTTTGTTTTTCAGGTTCTTGCTGAAGCCAAAAGAATCCAAGAGTCACGTATGTTGGCTAAGGTATGTCATGAGTGAGGCTTCTTTCACAAAATTTTCTAATCGAAAAATTCAAATTCCAGTGATGTATTCGAATGATGTGTTTTGATATGAGTATGTCTAATCCATGTAATTCTTCTGTGAGGGTCCTCAGATCCTTTCACCACATTTAATTTGAAACATTTTAAGACACTCCAAATACTCCCCAAAACATTGTGCAAAATGGCTTCATTGGCACATTATTACTGACGTTAAGCATGATGACAAGGCGCTAAAAAATGATTTTTATTGTATGTCAATGATGGTCCTAAAACACGTGCAAATAGAGTGCCTGAAGGAGCACATCGTTTCTATTTAACAACTTATCTGGAATTTTCCCCTGAATAGGACGGTGTGTAGTGACCTTCATTTTGGTGGTCTAAAAAAGCTCTTACCACTCTACCACTTGAACATCCTGAGCCATTTTTACCATCTTGTTGATTTTTGAAGCGTGATACCAAAATGCCCAAAAAGGGGCACTATGATGTATGATACACTCTGGACTGTGTAAAGTGCTGTAAGTCCTTGAAACATTTTTGGGTAATGCACCACCCAGTCACCATTCCATAACTAGTCAATATATCCATCAAAATCCTGAAAATTGTGTATAGTTGCCTTTGTTTTGGGTCTCCAAAAGGCTGCGCAAAATTTACCTCCAAACCTCTTATGGCATTTTAAAATCCCTGTAAGCAATTTCAGAGAGCGTGATGTCTTCCTTAGTACCATCTGTAGATTTTGAAGCGTGCCTCCAGAATGCTGATAAATAGATAGTATGTTGGTCTGCTGTCCTGTATGAAATGGTAGGAGGTCCTAAAGCACCTGGAGGGGTTTGACGGAGCATATGTTTATCAGTTGAAGGCTTCACATTTCCCAAAAAAATCTCGAACATCTTATGTAGTGCTTTATTTTGGGGATCCTGAGAAACTGTGAGCACTTTGCATTTAAATTTCTTACGATGTTCTAAACATGCTCTAGAAAGTTTAAATCACTATAAATGACTACTGAATTTTATGCCATCTTGTAGATTTTTAGGTGCGATTCCAGAGCCACAAAGAAAGGGCTATTATAGTGGCATATAATATCTTTTAGACTATGTATTATAATAGACCTGAGAAACCATAGAATATTTTGAGTGTTCAGTAGGAGCACATAGTCGCCATTTGACAGTTTCTTTGTGGAAAAGGTGAACTCTGTATAGTCTTCATTTTGGGGGTCCTAATAGGCAATAGCCAACGAGCTTTGTGATTCAATCATTGTACCTTTCAGACATATGAGTGCATCCTAAACATCTTTTTGAACAATATCAATGAAATGGCTCACGGGCATTCTTGCGTAGTTTTAAATTGTGATTCTAAAACACTGGGAAATGTGTACAATGGTAGTGTACAATATATCCCAGTCAGTCTGTACTGGTCATGGAATATCCTGAAACATTGTCAGTGCTTAGTAGGAGCGTATAGCCACTATTTGATGACAGCTTGGGCATCTTTCCTGAAATTCAAAAGGTCGCTTACAATGGGCCTAAGAGATTCTGACAATTTTAGTTATTCTTCTCAAAAAAGAGATTTGGTAATTTTTTGTCCAACTCCTCCTAGGACATTCTAAATATCATAAATGATCCCAAAGGCCCCATTGGTTCTATCGTATTAATTCTGAAGTGTGATTACAGTCCAAAATGCTAGATGAACGGATATTATGGTGGCACACAATACTCACCCAAAATGAATTTTAAATACCATTGGATATCTTTTGAGTGTTCGTTAGGAGTACATAGTCACCATTTGATATCTTGTTTGGACTTTCTAACAAAATTCCCCAAAGATATTATTGTGCAACCATATAATCACTTGTTCCTTCATTGTCATTATGCAAGAGCTCTTTAGGGCTTAGCTAGTTAGCTTTCAGTTGCTTGGGCTTTTCAATTAGGGGGGTTTCTTTAGCTTAGGTGACTTTAATTCTATTAGTACACTTTTCCTATTCTCCTCCTTGATATTATTGATTATCATTAGTCTGTATTTGGGTTTTGGATGTAAACAGCTCTTTGTAGGATTCTTCCATTGCATCCACATCTTTTGCTGTAAAACAGGGTTGGGTAAGTACCCTTCAAACTGCCCAGAATGGATGTAAATAAAGTAGATCATTTTTACCTGTCAATTGGAGCACAGAGTGAACATTTGCCAAATTTTCAGACACTCTAAAAATCCCCAAAACAGCATAATAGTCTTGAACTCTTCATTTTGTGGTGATCAAACTTAGTTTTCAAAAGTGAGCCTCCCTGGGGTGTGGGGTTGTATCTTCACTGCTTTAGTTTCTTGTGTGATGCTGTTTCTTGTGGCTCATTGAGGACCTTGAGGTGTGTGCCTCGATGGACATCAAGCTTAAGCATGAGGCATGTGTCTGAAGCTGATCTTAGCCATTTCTTTGCTCGGGTTTGCATCATTGTATATGTACATATGATTGATGCAGGCATAATTTTCTTGTTTGGCTACTGTGATAATGGACTGAGGCCAATAGGAGCAAAATAGCTTTAACGTTAAATTCCAGATTTTCATGTGCCTAATATCAATGACTTGTTGCTGTATTTCTATGTGCTGCAGGGAGGGGGAAATTTGTTAAATTTGGGGAGTTTTTCACCTTTCTTGTCTTTGGACCTTATTTGGCAACACATTTACTCTGTTTCACTCCAATAAAAAGATATATCCCTTTATTTGCAAATCATCTGGGACCTTCTCACATGTCACAATGTGATAGACACAGAGGAATTAGTATGTGATGCTTGACTGCTGCTTTTTTAGGGTGCAGAGGAACAGGAGTTACCTTCAGCGTCAGATGCTGGCACAGAAAATGCTGATCGTACCGCTCTTCCTTCTGACGCAATATCACCTTCTACAGCTGCTCCTAATGCTGCAGCTGATAATGCAACTATCCCTGCCTCTCTTCGCATGGTAAGCTCCGGAACTTTCTCTTTACTGTGGCTTTCCAGCCAAATTTTGCCTAGTTTACTGGGGTGAAGTCAATAGTTCTATGTAGGTCTGAAAAATGGTTGACTTTTTACATCTTTTCTGATTTAGCTGTGTACTTCTTTGTTCATTAATTTCCTAATCTTTAACATCTGCATAGGAGTCTCTTAAACGTGTGAATTTTCTATTAAGGAAATGTGATAATGACATGTGAAATGTTTGCAGTTGCGTGTGTACTTGAGAACATATGCTCTTGAGCAAATGGTGCAGGCTGCAAGCTCATCTGCTGGCCTTAGAACCATCAACCGAATTGAGCAGACTTTGCAAGATCTGGGGGTTTGTTCTTGCTTCTCTTAAAACTTGCAAAATCTTTTGTGAAATATGCTGGTTGTATTTCCTTGAGCTATTTTGCACAAAGGGCAACTGCTTAAGCATATGGATAGTTCTTATCTTAATCTGTTCAAAATAATATTAACCTCCATATTTGTTTGTTTCAGGTTAATTTGAAACCGAAAGTTCCTACGAAGGCTGTATGTGCAGAACATCTCGAATTAAGGAGGGAGATCCTAACCTTGCTGAATCTTCAAAAACAGGTGTTCTGCTTATGAAGATGGTAGATTGGCACTTGTCTGATCCTGTTTTAGTGACTAATTTCTTATATTTTCACACATTAGTTGCAATACAAGGAGGCGGAGGGTTCTTCTCTTCGTGATGGCTCCTATGCTGATCCACCAGGAACACCTAAGGTTTGCGATTAACTTTGAACTTATAATTATTTAGCATTTGCTTCAACACAAGCGAACATTGACCATCTTGGGCTGTTATGGAATGACAGTTCACATCTGAGTATGGCATTTTTTTCAGTCCCATCTCAAAAAATTAATATCATCTTGGAAATGTAATCTTGTATCTGTTATATTTCCCTTTTTTTTGCTGTTGATTTTTAAGGAAGGGGAAATGTTGTGTACAGTACCGAGGTATGCTTCACGGTTTGGGATTCCCTGGTTATGTTTTCTGGGAACGAGAATTAATTAACTTCTTTAATAGATTTTCCTTAAAAATATTATCTTTTCGAATTGTGATAGAGGAAGAATTTTGTATGCAGCGTTGTATTCTTGTTGCTTTCAAGTATGGACATAAAGCTGATAGCCTTTGCATTACCAAGAGTTTATAATATTTGCGCATAAAATGCAATGTATTAGCTGTGTTTTTTTGATAATTGGATAGGAATTTCTGAATGTGATTTATGCTGAATGTTACTTTTATTTTCTGGTTGAAACAGTTCCCCTTCCCCTTTATCTTTTGTTACTCTGTTTAACAGCATTCTTATCATGCTGGTGATCAGGACCGTCCTTTCGTTCCGGAGCCTTTAAGTTTTGGAGGTAATTGATTTCAAATATGCATTTGGTTTGGTTACTCAAAGTCTATCTATCTAGAGCTAGTTTGATAAAGCTGATGGCTTATAATACTCTTAAACCATTCCTGTGTTCCAGGGGATAGAGTTGGCAAAAGGGACCAGAAACGAAAGGCAAATGCTCTGCCACCTTTATATCTATGCTTTGAGTTCTCCTGCCGTTGGTCATGTTATGAGCAGCAACATTTTCTAATTTCTGTGGTTCTCTTCCAGGGGCCTGGAAGGTTATCGGAAGCTCCATCATCACCAGCAACTAAAAGGGCTCGAAAGCAGAAAGCAGATGGATGATTGAATTGTCTGTATTATTTGCAAACCCACGGCGAATTTATTTTATGGTGCTTTATACAGAAATGACATTACCTTGCTGCTCTTCTTTTATATGTACAGTTTTCACCTCCAAAATCTCCCTGGTGACTAATCCCCGGTGAATCAGTTCAAATTGCATGCAGGAAAATGCCCTAAGTGGTCCCCTGATCGCTGAGTGTTGTAGTTCGATGGTGTTGTGGTGTCCTCGTATCATTGATGTAGAACTGCACCATGAGCTGTTTTGCTGATGAAGAAGTTGGAAGTCATCACATCCA
The DNA here is from genome assembly GCA_029747015.1 of Carnegiea gigantea. Classification (NCBI taxonomy): domain Eukaryota; kingdom Viridiplantae; phylum Streptophyta; class Magnoliopsida; order Caryophyllales; family Cactaceae; genus Carnegiea; species Carnegiea gigantea. The sequence continues at coordinate 142,330 of JAKOGI010000889.1, read as the reverse complement.
TGTGCTTAGGTAAAACCAATGGCTGAGAGCTTGCTGCTTGTGTAATACAGGCTTTGTTGTTGAGCATTCAGTTTTGTACAGATTTTCTAGGTTAATGTGTTGGATCTGTACTTTGATTTTCGTTATCCTCTGTGAGTTGGCGTGAATTTATATCAAAGTTCTGGCCCTCATTTGTCATATCAAGGTTCTATGAATGTGCCAATAGATTAACAGTGCCCCAAGTTGCGCAATATGTCAACGTGTATTACTTTAGGGTCGGTTCCATAGGGATGGAGAATAGTGGGCTACGGTTATTGGAATTTACTAACACAAAATTCATCACAAGAAAAAAGGAAAAAATAATAACCGAGCCACTCACATTACATCAGCAAAAGAAAAACGTAATCAAAACTAGGCTAAAATTCTGGAAATTAATGAACTTTAAGGCAATTAGGCAAGACCAGAAAGTTGGGCAATACAAAGCAATGTTCAGTGGCTGACATTCAGGGTTACGAACCCAAAAAAATCAGACAACTAAATAAAATATGAATTTGAAAGGTTGATGTTAAAGGAAAAATACTGCTAAAAATTTTTCACAAGTACTGTCAGGGGCAGAGAATTAAGGGGAAAAATCACAAACACTGGAAATTGAAATTACAGAAAATAAAGAAGAAGGCCAGAAGTTCAAATAAGGTCAATGAGTTAGGTTCTTGAAGGCGGTAGGTGGTAATAAAACAACATAATGGAGATTTTGAGAAAACCTTCTGTGTTGCTTTCTCTGATGTTTTTATCTCATCTTTAATCACAAACCTCACAAAATGCATATAGTACAACAGCTAAGCTTTTCGTTTGACCAAACTAGGTAGCTCAAAAGATCCACCAAAACTGATGAAGTAATTACACAAATAAATACAAGAATTGGTAATAATTACAACTAAATATGGGGAATTTCTAACACTCCCCCTCAAGTGGGCGCATGAAGATCAATCATGCCCAACTTCGAACGTAATTGAAGAAACTGTTGAATTCCGAGAGCCTTAGTAAACAAATCTAATGGTTGCTGCTATGAAGGAAGATACAAAAGAACCAAGTCAAGTCGAACAAGACGTTCGCGAACAAAATGACAGTTTATTTCGATATGTTTGGTGCGCTCATAGAACACCAGATTTTTAGCAATATGAATTGCTACTTGACTATCACAGAATAATTTCATAGCTGAAGTAGGAAAAACACCCAAACAAGCTAGAAGAGTTTTCAACCAGACCAACTCACTGGTAGCCATTGCCATAGAACGATATTCGACTTCGGCAGATGAACTTGACACAGTAGCTTGTTTCTTAGCTTTCCGAGAGACTGATGAACCCCCCAAGAGTCACAAAATAACTAGTAAGAGATCGACGGGTGAGCGGACATGTTCTCTAATCAGAGTCACAAAATGCATACACTCGGAGATTACTGTCAGCACGAGGAGAATGCCAAGTGTAGGACTACCCTTGATGTAACGAAGGACACGACAGGCTGCTTGAAAATGCTCAATGCGAGAAGCTTGCATAAATTGAGAAAATACATGAACAGCATAGCTCAATTCAGGTCTGGTGATAGTTAGATAAATAAGACGACCAATCAATCGAGGATATTGAGTCGGGTCATTAAAGAAATCTCCAGAGGCAAGAGCTAACTTGTGATTTTCTTCTAGAGGAGAGGCAGCCGGTTTCCCCCTGAGGAGGCCACATTCCTCCACAATCTCCAAAGCATACTTCTGCTGACAAAGAAACAATCCTTTTGGCCCACGAGCTACTTCAATTCCAAGAAAATATTTCAACCGTCCGAGATCCTTATTACGAAAACACTCATTGAGGTAGGCTTTGAATAATTTACATGCAGAAGTATCGTTACTGGCCAAAATAATGTCATCAATATACACAAGTAAACCCATGAAAAAATGCCCTCTCCTGCACGTAAACAGTGAATAGTCACCAGAAGAGCGCACGAAACCATAATCCTCAAGTTTGCTGGATAATTTTGCAAACCATTGTCGAGGTGCTTATCGCAATCCATAAAGAGATTTGCGTAACCGACAGACACGATTAGACACGCTAGAATAAAAACCTGGAGGCATCTTCATGTAGACTTCTTCTTCTATATCAACATGAAGAAAAGCATTGTTGATATCCATCTGATGGAGATCCCAACCTTTTGCAACAGCAACCGAAAGAAAAACTCGAACACTTTTCATTTTTGCCACCGGAGCAAAAGTCTCATGGAAGTCAAAACCTCCCACTTGATGATCTCCTCGAATGACAAGTCGTGCCTTGTATCTTTCAATCGATCCATCAGACTTGTACTCGACATGATAAACCCATTTGTAACTAATGGGTTTCTTTCCAGCTGGAAGTTCCTCAATAGTCCAAGTTTGGTTTTCTTCAAGAGCTCGAATTTCTCCTGCAACGGCTTTCCTCCATAAGGGATTTTGAACTACCTCATGATAATGCTTGGGCTCAATAACTTTTGTAATAGCAGCTAGAAAATGTTGATGAGCAGGCGAAAAATTATTGCATGTAACAAAATTGATAATAGGATACGGAGTACATGAGGAACCTTGTCGAGAGGAGGCAGTCGGAAGGGTCTACGGAGCATGAACCATAACAAATATAGTCCATTAGATGAGTTAGAGCTTGCCGAGCCCGAGCACTACGCCTAAGACCCAGATCAGTTGGTTGTGCAGACCCCAGTAGTGCTCCCCCTGTCCACAGAAGTACTGTTCGACCCAGTCACAAGCCTAGTAGTGCTTCATCCGTCTGTAGTAGCACTGTTCTGTTTGGGCATAAACTGGTTGGTCTGGAAGGCCCAGTTTCGATTTCTTAAGTGCAGTCCGTAGTCACTCCTGGACCGTGAACTCCATCATTTTCATGCTCGTAGTTAATTTGATCCTCAAAGGCATCAAACCCAACAAAACCTTTGTCCATACTCCTCTTTGCCCATAAGGTTTCTTCTTTAATTTTGAAAAAAAGGAAATATTTCTTCACAACATTCGACATCTCTACTCAAAAAGATTTCCTTACTCTCCAAATCATATAACTTCCATCCTTTTTTACCATACGGATATCCCACAAACACACTTTCAGCTACAGGAATCAAACTTATCATTCATTCGTTTCTTAGCATAGCAAAGGCAACAAAAAATGCGCATATTATCATAGGAAGGTGGTGACCCAAATAAACATTCATATGGAGTTTTACCCTTCAACAAAGGAGTAGGAGTTCCAGTGATTAGGTAAGCCGCAGTCAAGGCACATTCACCCAACAACTCTATTGGCATATTAGCATGAAAACGAAGAGCATGAGCAACATTCAAAATATGTCTATGCTTGCGCTCTACTCTCGCATTTTGTTGTGGAGTACCCACATAACAAGTCTGATGGACAATTCCTTTTTTAGAATAAAACTATCTCACAGGCTTAGAAGTGAACTCTTTGCCATTATCACTTCGAATGTATTTCACATTTTTACCAAAGTGATTTTTTGCATATATCACAAAATTTTGCAAAAATTAGCTAGTTCACAGTTATCACGTATCAAATAAACCCATACTACTCTACTTGCATCGTCAATAATTGTCAAAACATAGTGTACTCCACAAGTCGATGGAACATGATAAGCACCCCAAATATCACAATGAATGAGTTCAAAGACTTCACTAGCCTTACTATCACTTTCAGAAAATGAACAACGAGTTTGTTTTGCATGGAAACAAATATCACAAGGTTCATCCACTTTATTGCTAAAATTATCACTGATATCTAAATTTTGAGCAAGTAAAGAGAGAACTTGTCTGGATGGATGACCAAGACGCCCGTGCCATAAATCATATGTTCTGACTGCTTGAGCTTGCTTAACTAAAACCTCCTTGTGAAGAAAGGCCCCTCCTTTGACTCTACCCACTCGAATCAGGTTCCTCGAGATATGGTCCTGTATCACACAAAAGTTATCAGTTAAAGTCACAATGCAATTTAATTCCTTGTTTAGTTACCAAATTAAAATTAAATTGCATTTTAATTTAGGAACAAAGAGAACTCCTTTTAAAAACAAGTCTGGCCCAAGTTGAACCCTTCCAACTTTGCTTGCCATAGTTTTGATTCCATCTGGTAGGCCTACGATGATAGGGTTAATTTCCTTCACATTGGTCAGTAATTCAAGAACCCCAGTCATGTGGCAAGATGCCCTAGTGTCATATAGCCATTCTCTTTCACCTACTAATTTTTCATGTCCACCGTTTTGGTCTTTCATGAGGCTAAGAATTTGCTGAACCTATTCAGCTGTGAAACCGAGGACAGGGCTGGTGTTGGCAATTCCGATAATGTCGGCTGCCACTATTGTTGCGTTATTAGCTGCATTGGCCACCACAGAATTCGTGGTTTCACCTCTACCTCCACCTTCGACAAACCGGCCACCTTGATTACTCCGTCCTCTAGCTCATCCCCTGCGGCGAGTGCCCTAACCTGGTGGGTACCCGATTAGTTCGAAACAACGAGCCTCTTCATGCCCAATTCGTCCACAATGCCGGCAAACCGTTTTGTCGGTAGATTGAGGGCTTTTTTCCGGCAACTTTCACCACAAAAAGCAGTCGCACGCTCTCCTTTGTATTCCCTTCCAATCATAAGATTCCCATGGTTTTCTTCTTGAGAAACCATATTGAAAATTTTGTCAAGAGAAGGTAAGAGTTCTTGGGCAAGGATCTGGCTTTTGATATTGGCGTAGGCCACATCATTTATGTAACACCCCCAAAATACTAATGCATAATTTACGGAAAACTACAGCGGAAGATTTAATGATAGGAGGCGCAACCGCCGTCCGGATAAGGACAAGGCTCACTGAAACCATTTAATCTTACAACTTATGTTCAAATCACAATATCTATTAAAGTGAAACACTCCAAAATCAAAGTCCATAATAGCTCAACTTCAATACAATTGACTTAATCATACCATGTGCTAACTCGCACTCTACACTACACAAGCATATTGAATATAGACTCAACTTGATATTGAGGTCGATCCCAACATTCATGCTTTACTGAATCCATTGTGAGCATCTGATGACTTCCAAAAGGGCTTGCTAAATGGAGAAATATGTGATACTTCATCACCTAAAATAAAAAACATGAAAACAATTCAAAAATGTGAGCTAAAACTCAGTACATGCATTTCTGTATCGTAAAATGAGCGTAGAAATACTATTGATGGGCACCTGCCTTTACAATTCATTTAGTTTGCAATAATAATTGAAAATGAAAGTAATATAAAACTGAACTGCTTATTATTATCTGGATGTGAACCCCTTGTAATGATATGATCTATACATAGGTGTACACCTGCCAATCCAATCAAGAGTGGGCCTGAAACCGCGCGGATAAATGATGGGCTGACGCCCTATATTTAATAACTGACGGGATCACAAATTGCAAATTGCTGTATAAACTGATTCATTGATAAACTCATTAAGAGCTGTAACTTGATAAATATGTTCTACTTTCTGAAGATACAAGTAATGAACGTACCTTAAGTCTTTAAAAAAAATGTTATCTAACTTGATAAATGTCATCTGTTTCATAAATGTCATCTGACTTGATAAATATGTTCTGACTTGATAACACTTATGCATAACGAGGAACGATAACTAAGCCTCGATTCTGTTTCATGAATATCATTGTAGGTATATGTAGTCAGTAAATGATCTTTACTCACATGATTGAATAAGTATGTGTAATAGAAATTGAGTAATTAAATGATACACATAACTTGTATATTTCAGTATAACTTCAAAACTGAATTGATAAAAGTAATTAAATTTGACATAAAGTAAATGAAAGTAAAATATATCACAATAAGATAAATAAGATTACAAAAGAAAAGGCCTTGATGGTGACAAATGGAAGAGTGGTTTTAGGCTTTTCTGAGATAGGTTGCTGATACGGGTTTAAGGCTCGCTGATGTATAACTTGGTTCAAGAAAACAGCGAGTACACTAGATTGGCTTTATAAATACATTTGATACATTTTGAATTGAGTAAGTAATAGAGGTTTGAAGTCAAGAGAGATATATCTTGGTTCAAAATAGGATAAACTGTAATAACTTGGTCTGATAAATATGGTTCTGAGTCAAAAATTCTTCCCACTTTTCATATTTCATTCACAAGTTCATTAAATATAAAATTCCACTCTAATGAGTCATTGAACTCAATAGAAGCTATTAAACTCACTAAACTTGGTATTTTCTTTGTAAAATTCATAATTGATTCAAAACTCATAAATAAACTCCCAAATTATATACTTGTCTTCTTCTTTCTCATTAATCAAACTAAAAGCTCCATGAAAGTCCATGAATATTCATTTTCCCCTTAAAAGAACTTACTTGGCCCAAAATACACAAAATGAGTGCATGATCAATCTCACTCAATCTTTATTATTGCTCTTTACATAATTACTTAAAATGCTTTTAAAAATCACCAAACTTAAAATAATCAATCAAAATTCATGAGATCTTATAAAAAATTCAAAAATAATATGGGAAATCTACAGTAAGTTTTTTAGAATTTTCCTCCAAGTATACGCTGCGCAAAAATTGCAATAATAGCCCAATTTGTACCAAAGTAGGTTAGTTCACTAAAAAAATTCATAACTTTCACCTTTGACTTCAAATAAAGACCTAAACCCCAATATGGAAAGATTAAGAAGTCCCAAAAAATTTCTGTTTGTAACACAAAATATGATTTCTACAATAGTATTCCCAAAATGGGGTTAGAATATAAGTGTATCAGTTTTGGTTGAACATGCACAGTTCTAGCAAAATAGTCGTAACTTTTTCCACAGAACTCGGATTAAGGCAATTTAAAAGGAATTTGAAAGTTAAGACACTGACCTACCTACCCACCAAAAATCATATTTTTTCAATGGGCCGATCATTACCAGTTTAATCTCAAATTCATCCCTATTTTCTGTCATTTTCAGCCCTCACTGTTTTTACTTTCTCCTCTTTTTTTCACATAAATCCTTACTTGAAATCATTCCAACTTACCAAAAACATCATCATAATCATTAACAAGACTAAAGATTAAAGATTACAAAATCATATACAAAATAATACAAATCCATCACTTGACTTAAGCTAACTTGATCATGTCAAAACTCAAACCTTAACTTGCTTCGAACTCAACCCCACCATGATCAATATCCCCAAAATCAATAAAATTTGTATGATAATAGCTAATTTGATCTCAAGAGCATGAATCATAACTAAAATAATCATAAAACTAAAAATACATCAATATCAAGTTAGGGTTTACTCACTTTGATACTTGAAAAACAAGAGATGTATGTGGTGTGAGGTATGGGGGATAGCTAGTGGGGGACTAGGGTGGCACTGGGTGGCTGGAGCAGCAGTAAGCAGCAGCAAGGGAGGAGGGGCTGGCCATGAGATTGAGAGAGAAAAGATGAAGATGGGTGTGTGTGTGTGTTTAACTTGGCTGAGATTGCTTTGCTTGAAGATAAGTACTCAGCAAATACTTGGCTGATTTTTCAAGCCTCAAAAAATATCTTTTTGCCAACTAACGTTAGGCACAAATGATAGTAATTAACTTAATTTAATTGCATCAAAATTTTTGGGCCAAAATTGGAGTCCAATAGAATTGGGTCATAATTTGGGTTATAATAAATGAATTCGGGCCCAAATTTTTGCGTAACTAAAACTTAAAATTTTGTGACGTTATGGAAAATAATTTAACGCTCAATTATAATTATTGGGACTTACTATCGATTCACCTGAAATTTAATCAATCAATAAAACTTGAATTAACAATCAATGACACTTGAATTGCAAAATGGGACCCAAATAAAATATCTCCCAATCGGAATGATTAAATATGATAAATAAAAGCGAAAAATTTAAATGACATAAGGTAATTCGGTAAATATATAAATTGAGTGTAATTGAATTAATAAACATGATTTGGTTAAACAAATAACCATGAGTGATTAAATAAATAAACATAATTAATTAAATGAATAAATATGATTAATTAAATAAATAAATGTGATTTAAATACATAAATATGGATTAGGGTTGGGTTATTACAGCTTTTCCCCCTTAAAGATTTTCGTCCTCGAAACTTATGATTTTGATCATGTATGCAATGCCACCTCAAGTGTGGATAGTTGGTTTTCATTTCTTCCCTCCAAAAAGGTATGATTAACCCAAAGTGTATAGCTGCTTAATCCTTTGGTCAAGTATCTAGATCCTCAGTGACTTCACTGGCTCGATTACTTTGGTTCAAAAATTGATATTCTCTTCAAAAGAAAAACTTGTTACTACAAAGGAGGTACTCTACTCTACTGGTTCTCTGCCTTGACCACTAATAAGTATGAAAACCATTGCATTTTCTAATAAGTACTCTGATACTGACTCAAAAGCCCAATGTAAAGAGGACTCAATTATCTCTGATATCCAGTCTCTTGACACCCTTGACTAGATGGAATATTTTATATTTCATCTGAACTTTGATTGCCTTCTTTGGTCAAAATGATCATATGACTCTTGTGTAGTCCTCGTGTCACATTAGCATGTACTTGAACCGTCTCATTATTCTCAATGCTTCTTCTAACTTACTCTAATACCGCTAGACATTGATTGAGATTATGCCTATATCAAAAAATTCTCATCTGATGTTCTTAATGCACTACATGAACTTTCCTTATCAGACTAGTTTAAGATCTGCTTTAAGTTCGAATTAGACGCTAGAATAAACATGGTCAGAGATAAAAATGATAAGATTGGTAGTCAAGTGAGTTATTAGGAATAAAAGAAATAAACAATGAGACCAGAAAAGATTTATAAAAGAGGAATTAACATGGGTTGGTTAGAACAAAGATAACCATGAGTGTATCATGAATTCTGACATATAATGCCACAAGAATTATGGTTTATAAATATGGATCATAAAGGGGCTAATAAATAATTAGCCAAGGAGAAAAATGACATGGTTATACTCAGGTTTAACTAATGAATTGAAAATAAGATGACAAGCAATTGAGCTTCAACTGGGTGACTTTATAGCCACAGGCAATAAGATAAGTGTAATAGATAGATGAGACAAGTAATGTGCAATAAATAGATAAATAGATTGGATAAACAGAGTGCAATAGATAAACAAATAGATTGGATAAGTAAAGTGCCAATGGATAGATAAATAGATTGAGCAAGCTACAATAGGAACATGCCTTTCTGCATATGAAGCCAGTTCGAGTACAACAATAAGATTAAGTAGAGAATGCGGAAGTTTATTCATCGGAATGTAAGATATATGTATAGGAGTTGAAGTTCAAACTAAGGAGAATAAGTGGATTATGACAATCGCAATCACCCACATGAATGAGAGTTGAATTACATTATGAGTTCAGAATAAGTTATACGAGCTTATCATTATGAATAAATGAGATGTAAGGTAGATGTATGAATCGGTTCTCAACATAATGAATTACAACTCATGATCATGAAATAAAGATGGTGAAGGTCGAGAGCACTGAAATATTGATAACTATATAAGGTTGAACAAAAATATATTGCACATTTAACAATGGGTTTGCAAAGACATGGAAGATCACGCTAATAGGAAATATCGGGTTGAAACACAGGAGAGATTAAACAATATTGGATAGTATCAAGTTTTGAAGATGAGACAAGCAAACAATTTCAAGAATTACCATAAAAGGACATTCTTGCAAAAGATAAACTGTGGTCGCATGGTTTAGGTGTGATACCCGAACCTCAAATCATTCATGGAAAAAAATTTTGTTGCTGGCAATTAATCTCATAAATCATTTATTCAAGGTATATGGCACTTGTTTTTGATAATGATCTTATTCAACTCTCTGTACGCAGTACACAACCATAAGGTTCTGTCTTCCTTCTTCACACACATAAAACTAGAGTTTCCCATTGTGACACACTTGGTCAAATAACTCCCTTTTGTAACAATTTATCTTGCTAAATCTTTAGTTTTTTTTGAACTCTGCTGGAGGTCATATGATAGGGGCTCTAAAAATGGATTGAGCACCTAGAACTAGATTGATTTAAAAATCAATGTTTCTTAGAGAAAAACAGTCCTGAAAGTCCTCGGTTGAAACATCATGGTGGGGTTGAGCGTCCCTAACTTGATGTTGATATATTTTTGATTTTATGATTATTTTAGTTATGATTCATGCTCTTGAGATCAACATAGATGTTATCATGCAAATTTTATTGATTTTGGGGATATTAATTATAGTGGGGTTGAGCTTGAAGCATGTTAATGTTTAGATCTTATCATGATCAAGTTGGCTTAAGTCAAGTGATGGATTTATATTATTTTGTATATAATTTTGTAATCTTTAATCTTATTAATGATTATGATAATGTTTTTGGTAAATTTGAATGATTTCAAGTGAGCATTTCTGTGAAGAAAAGAGGAGAAAGTAAAAACAGTGAGAGCTAAAAATGATAGAAAACAGGGGTGACTTTGAGATTAAACTGGTAATGATCAGCCCACTGAAAAATTATAATTTTTGGTGGGTAAATAGGTCAGTGTGTTATCTTTTAAATTCATTTTGAATCGCCTTAATCTGAGTTATGTGAAAAAAGTTATGCCTATTTTGCTAGAACTATGCATGTTCAATCAAAACTGACACACTTATGTTCTAACCCCATTTTGGAAATCCTATTGTGAAAATCATGTTTTGTGTTGCAAGCTAAGGTTTTTTGAGACTTCTTAATCTTTCCATATTGGGGTTTTAAGTCTTCATTTGAGATCAAGGGTGAAAGTTATGAATTTTTGAAGTGAACTCACCTGGCTTTGGTACAAATTGGGTTGTTATTGCAATTTCTGTGCAGCGTATACTTGGAGAAAAATTCTAAAAAACTTACTGTAGATTTCCCATATTATTTTTGAATTTTCTATAAGATCTCATGAGTTTTGGTTGAGTAATTTGAGTTTGGTGATTTTTGGAAGTATTTTGATTAATTGTGTAAAGAGCAATAATAAAGATTGAGTGAGATTAATCATGCACTGATTTTATGTATTTTGGGCCAAGTAATGTTTTTTAAGGGGAAAATGAATATTCGTGGACTTTCATGGAACTTTTAGCCTCATTAATGAGAAAGAAGAAGACAAGTATACAATTTGGAAGCTTGTTTATGAGTTTTGAATCAATTATAGATTTTACAAAGAAATTACCATGCTTAGTGAGCTTAATAGCTTCTATTGAGTTCAATGACTTGTTGGGGTGGAATTCTATATTTAATGGACTTGTAAATGAAATATGGAAAGTGGGAAGAATTTTTGACTCAGAACCATATTTGTCAGATTAAGTTATTATAATTTATGCTATTTTAAACTAAGATATATCTCTTTTGACCTCAAACCTCTATTGCTTACTCAATTCAGAATGTATCAAATGTATTTATCAAGCCAATCTAGTGCACTCGCTGTTTTTTTGAACCAAACTATACATCAGCGAGCCTTAAATCTGTATCAGCAACATATCACAGAAAAGGCCAAAATCATTCTCCCATTTGTCACCATCAAGGCCTTTTCTTTTGTAATCTCATTTATCTCATTGTGGTCTATTTTACTTTCATTTACTTTATATCGAATTTAATTACTTTTGTTAATTCAGTTTTGAAGTTATCTTGAAATACCTAAGTTATGTATGCCATTAAATTACTCAATTTCTATTATACATACTTACTCAATTATGTGAGTAAGGATCATTTACTGACTACATATACATACAATGACATTTATGAAACAGAATCGATGCCTAGTTATCGTTCCCCGTTATGCATACGTGTTATTAAGTCAGAACATATTTATCAAGTCAGATGACATTTATAAAACAGATGACATTTATCAAGTCAGATGATATTTTTTTTTAAAGACTCAAGGTACGTCTATTGCCTGTATGTTTTGAGAGCGTAACATATTTATCAAGTTACAACTCTTAATGAGTTTATTAATAAATCAGTTTATACAGCGATTTGCTATTTAACTTGTGACCCCGTCGGTTATCAAATATAGGATATCAGCCCATCATTTACCTGCGCGGCTTCAGGCCAACTCTTGATCGGATTGACAAGTGTACACCTATGTATAGATTATATCATTGTAAGGGGTTCACATCCAGATAATAATGAGCAATTCAGTTTCATATTAATTTCATTTTCATTGTCATTGCGAACTAAATTAATTGCAAAGGTAGGTACCCATCAACAGTATTTCTACGCTTATTTTACAATACAGAAATGCATGTACTGAGTTTTAGTTCACATTTTCGAATTGTTTTCATGTTTTCTATTTTAGGTGAGGAAGTATCACATATTTCTCTATTTAGCAAGCCCTTTTGGAAGTCATCAGATGCTCACAGTGGATTCAGTATAGCACGAATGTTGAAATCGATCTCATGGTCAAGTTGGATCTATATTCAATATACTTGTGTAGTGTGGAGTGCGAGTTAGCATATGGTATGATTAAGTCAATTGTATTGAACTATTCTGGACTTTGACCTTGGAGTATTTCAGTTTAATAGATATTGTGATTTGAACATGAGTTGTAAGATTAAATGATTTCAGTGAGTTTTGTCCTTATCAGGATGGCGGTATCGCCTTCTATCATTAAATCTTCTACTGCAGTTTTTCGTAAATCATATCATTAGTATTTTGGGGGTGTTACAATTTAATCCCATAAGAAATTGATGAGTTTTCTCTTCCTCAAACAATTTGGTTACCTGACGACCATTATCGCATTCACAATTCTTGCAACTATATTAAGGACTTCGGATGTGGCCTTCTAATTCACTCCACAAACTCATCTCCTTTGAATAGAATTCGACAACATTCATGCCTCCTTGTTTACAATCTGCCAAACTTGCCTTCAATTGGTGTATTTTGGGAGCACTCGCCACAGCATAGCGTTTCTTCAAATTGCTCCACATTAGTTCGGCTGTGTCAACATAAGCGATGCTAGGTCGCAACTTCGGCTCAATAACATTTAAGATCCAGGAGCAGATCATTGAATTGATCACTTCCCAGGTCTGTAACTCCATAGTATCCTCCCCTATCTTTGGTTCTGGTTTTTTAAGCGTTCCGTCAATAAATCCCAACTTATTTTTAGCTTTGAGGGTAGTTTCCATAGCTATCTCCCAAAGATCATAATTTGTTACATCAAAAATTACAGCCGTAATTAAGCCCCCGAGTCCTTCAGAGGGATGTAGATAATAGGGGGAATGAGTTTCGACCATAAGCTTTTTCCCAGACATTGCACAAAAATGCTGTTAGTTCAATTGAAAGAAGGGAACTCGTTTGGGAGGAAGTTGAGTTGAAATTTAAGAGTTTCAATGAACCTGTTGCTCTGATACCATAATAAAACAACATAATGGAGATTTTGAGAAAACCTTCTGTATTGCTTTCTCTGATGTTTTTATCTGATCTTTAATCACAAACCTCACAACATACACATAGTACAACAGCTAAACTTTTCGTTTGACCAAACTAGGCAGCTCAAAAAATCCCCCAAAACTGATGAAGTATTTACACAAATAAATAAAAGAATTGTTAATAATTACAACTAAATATGTGGAATTTCTAACAGGTGGTTGGAGCTGGGGTGGTATGGGTGGTGGTTGGTGGTGGATATAGTAGGTGTGGGCAATTTTGGATATGCAAGGTTTAATTAGAGTACCTACCAATTGGAAGTTTCAGATAATATGTGTTTATACAGCAACAATGAAAACCCATTAAAGGAAGATGAGCACCTCCCTAGAATGACGTTCCCAATGTATGAAGGTTTTGGGCTCTTCATTTTCACGTTGGTGGGATACTTATCGCTACCCATTCCCAATTGCAAGTTCGAAAAACTGCTCTCTCCCTTGTGCCCTTTTAGACTGTGACGAGTGTCTTTTAGCTGATGAGCGTTTGGATTGTTATTTGTGTTTTGTTTTGTTTATTACTCAGCTCCAACATTATTCGTAAATATCTTGATTCTCAATAATAGTTGGAAAATATAAAATAAATTAAAGTAGAATTTTTGAGGACTAAAACTAAGCTATTCTATTTCTGATGTACTGTACCCTTTCACATTTATCTCTGATTAGAGCAAGTAAAGGAAAACATATAAGGGTCATAAGATGGACATTTTTTCAGTGTCGACAATGCCTATCCTTGTGCTCCCTTTTAGAGTGTGAAAGGAGGCATTGGGAATATCACTTTACTAGTAATCTCTAACATTAGAAATTGGAATATAATCAAGCTATTTTTGGCTTTATTCTTTTCTACTTTTTTTTAAAAAAGTAGTATACTTTAGCTTAATTTAACAAAAATAAGTTTAGTTCACAAATAAATTTAGTTTAGTTCAATTCAACAAAAATAAATTTGTTTCAAATCAGTTTAGTGAAAATAGGTTAGAAAGGCACCTTAATGAACTTATGTCGATATGAAATGATGGATGGATGACCTTTCTGTCCTTATTGAATAAGAAAAGGGATTAGTTACAATTTTTTTTTTTTTTTTTTGGGTTGAAGGAAGTAGTAAGATGTTTTTAATAGGTGAGTTAGCATATTGAAATTGTATGGTGCGAGTTTAAATTTGGTTAAGAAATGTACGATAGTTAAATATTTGTTAGAAGGCACGGACTATTACCTTGGCCTGTATGGTTTATGACTACAACAGAAATTATATTTGCATCATATATTGAAACTACATCGATACAATGTGATTGGTTTATTTTAACTTTTATTCTTAAAGTCCCCTACTTTCATGGTGATATTTTCTATCTAATTGTGTTGGTGTAAATTTGGTGACCGTTTCTTGGTCTATTCAGAATGTTTGATAAGCACAAAGCGTTTAATTTTACACATAGGCAAGATTTATATTCTCTATATTAAAAAATACAGTATTTAGTTGTGAATATCTTGAACTTTGATTGATTTTAATAAGCTATTGTGTTGTCCAATCTACGGCCCCCTTTAATAAACCTTTTGCACTAACTTTTTGCAATAACATGGTTGACTTATCCAATGATAGTGTTGGCAGAGTACTTTTTAAAAAGAAGTTACTCTTCTTCGAAGTCGACTTCTGTAATCTTAAGAAGTTGTTAGGGGGAAAAAAAAAATCATAGCAACTTTTAAGAAACGTTGAATTGTCACTAATGATTTTTTTACAATTCTAATTTACCCACTAAATTTCAATTAAACTCAATTACTTAATTTTTTCAAACAGTTACAATTCAATCACAGTACAGTTACAGCCCAACCACAATGCAATTACAACTTTACCAAATGCAGCCTAAACATATAAAAAGATTCTTGAATGAGATATAATCCATTTTAGAGATTTTGATGATTATTGTGGATGATATATGTTGAAGGTGTTCATTCCCAAATTGTTAACGCATAAATAATTCTTTCTTTTTGTAAGAGAAAATCGTAGTTTAAATGGGACTTAATTCAACCCTAATATCCCCTTGATGTTGAGAAATTACGTTGAATATACAATATATTATAAAAGCAACTAGCATATCATGATTTTATATATTTAGGGCCCCTTCGTTTTTAGTATATTGAACCTGCTACTTGTTCTAACATACTCCAACCCCTCTCAGACTTCAATTAACTCAAACCTGCAAACTGTTCATCTAAAACGGTGATAACGAACAAGCCCTTGTAGTTAAAGGACACTATAGTTTTCCTTTCCAATAAGTTCATAACTTCACAATAATAAGCATCAGAGTATGTGTTAAGTTAAATCTTATATATATCTGTATAAATATGGAGATATTCCTCTCTTCTGCACCAAAAAATATATCTGTACAAATATTAGATTTTATTTCTTGAGATATTTATTTCCTTTATCATATCCAATTTTGATTATTCTGTTGAACCACTAATCATTGAAATAAATAGTAGTTATTCTTTGTTCTTAAATTTATACTGTAAGATATCATGATCCTATTTCTATCCAAAAAAGAAATTTATATAATAATTATGCAATTATAATGAAACGTTTCACAGAGGAAGGAAATAAATTTCTCATAATAAATGTTAGAAGTTTAAAAAAAGATAGTGTTGACTTAATTTTAATCCTTGATTAATCCCGCCAAAACCCCAAGCAATTAAAGAATCATCACCATCTAAGCAGCCGAATCGCGTGTGTGAAGTGAAAAAAAAAAAATTAAATTGAAAGAGTACGAACCCTAAATCGAAATCTAGGAATCAGTAAAGTTTGCTGTACTATCGGTAGACGATAATGTCACCGTGACACAATGCAACCAAAAGTCTCTCCGAAGCCAAAAAATGAGAATGCATCCCAAAATCAAAACCAAAGGCCTCGAAAGCCGAAGACAACAACATCAACCCCAGCGTGAACCCACCACATCCGCGCCTCCCCAGTTCAATTTCTCTAATCAGAAACCCCCAAAAGCCCCTTTCTCACTCTACCCAGTTGGATCCCAGGTCGAAGTCACCTCCGATGAAGATGGGTTCAGAGGGGCTTGGTTTCTTGCTACTGTAATCCAAACCCCTTCTTCTTTTCAAACCCCTTGTTCTGAATCTTCTAATTCTTCTTCTTCTGTGTTTGTGGAGTATAAGAATTTGTTGGCTGAAGAAAATGGATGTGCCCTTTTGAAGGAGTTCGTTGATGTTGCGTTTGTTAGGCCTAAACCCCCTGTTGATGAAGAAAAGGAGGTCTCTTTCGAGGTAAACGACGTCGTTGATGCCTTTTTTCAGGATGGGTGGTGGACTGGTGTGGTTACTGAGGTTGTAGAGAGAAATTCACGGTACAAGGTCTTCTTCTCTAACCCTCCTGAGGAATTGGAATTCGGGTCTTCGGATTTGAGAGTCCATAAGAATTGGGTCGATGGCAAATGGGTTCGCCCCGAAAAGGAGGTTCGAGTTTTGCCTTTAGCTGGGTTTTGCTTTCTACAGAGTTTCTAATTAAGGGTTTCTGGAGAGTGATCAATTTCTTAGCTCTACACTTTGTGTTCTGGGTTTATCTGTGTGGTTTCTTTCCTGTAGGGTTTGGTTCAGGAAGGTTGCGTGCTCACTGGCTGTTTCTTTCTTCCCTTTTGTTTCAATTTTCTTGGAGGTTGTTTATGTGTTGCATTCATGTCATGGCTTAGTTTGCTGTTATGTGATGATTAACCTCACAGTGTTTTAAGTCGTATGCTGGAATTTGAGCTTTGTGCTTTGAGCATTCTGATCATCCTGTTTTCTATTCAACGGATTTCATGGTGTATGCTTTACAGCTTGACCCCCCCCCCTTTTTGGTCTCTGTATTTTTTTTGGTTTGGAGGGGGGGTGTTTCTAATCTGTGTGCTTAGATCACATGAAATTTTTGGTCTGCAAAACATGTGCCACCCAGTTATGAGGATTATGGTGTGAATGCTGAAGAAGAGAGAAAGGGCACATGTTTTGGTTCTTAGTAATGTCTGTAAAGTTGGGTGAGGTAAACCTTATTCTAGGAGAGACGTGTGGAGGATGGAGATAGAAATTCCCATGGGAAATGTAGTGTGGTTGAGGAGGTTAAGCCCCACCTTGATATCTGTGCCCTTCCTGAACCTGTAACCACCCCTAGACTTGTGTTTCCAAATTTTAAATCTTTGTATGTGATATGGGATTGCCCATCTTTCAGACATTTGGAAATCACTTTGTGTCAATTGTCTCAGCTTGGATTATAGTGTGCTATAGCAAAATAGTTTGTGAAATTTTCGACTACCATTTTGCTGTGTGGTTGCAAACATGCAGAAGGTTTTGATCTAGGATCCAACAAAACAGCCACTTTGTAGTTTGGGTGTAGTGTAACCCTTCGCACCCTGCATAGGTAGGAGCTTGGGGTTTGGACTTGGATTTTGGTACACAGTATGGGATCAGTCATGTGTGTTTCTTCCCAGTTGTGCCTGGATATAACTTATCTGCTCTTTTCAACTATTTGAATTGCTCTCACCATAAATTAAATATTGCATTTTGTGTAATTAATGCAAAATTTGAGGTCTACAAACTGATGGAGAATGGGCGACCAATGGGCATGGGGTAGTGACAATGATGGAGATCATCTCCTTATAGGTAGGGCATGGAGAGAACCATATATATGCAGCTTTGTTATTGACTAGTGGAGGGCTTGTGACCCCAAGGCTTATGAATGTGTTGAAAATTGTTTCTAACAAGTTAAGAACATTTTAAAAATATGTTCAAGAGATGGTGTACTGGGATTATAAAGTAGTAATAAAACAAATAGGGACAATAACATCAAAAAAAAATTGATAGATTTATAAAATAATGCTAGGAGCACCCAAAATAGGGCTATAATGAAACTAAGTTGGCTTACCAGGCCCTCGAGCTCAGCTTGGGCTCAAGTCAAACTGAGCTAGCTCGAGCATAACTGCATAACTTGGTTGAACTCAGCTGAGCTTAACTTGGTTTGGCTCAATTGGTTCATTCTTTGTCTGAAGCATTCGTGTGCAGAGCATGAATACCATTATGACAAAAGAATTTTATTCCAACCCGCATTTCTTGAATCAGAGCAAAAGTTTAGGATATAACTTTCATTATAGCGTTTAATTTGTTTGGAGCAAAAACAAACAAAAAAAGAATATTGAGCGGAGCCCCAGTCAACCTCTGGGCCAAGAATTGTGTATCTAAGCCCGAACCCAGCCTAAACTTTTTAGGCTCGGGGTGCTTCGTGCTGAGCTTATATCTAACCGAGTCAGGTCCGAGTCTGCTTAGCTACACCTTTACTTAAGCATATACTATTATAATGGTGTAGTTAGATGTGACGGTAATAAGCATGAAGTGAATAGGAATTACTACATCAGTAATGAGTAATGGAGGGAGTCACAAAAGAAACCATATGTTCAAACCTAATCCCGAGCAACAAGTTCATCGTATAAGCGCATATGAGATGGTTAAGATGAGTTCATTGGCTTTAGCTTTCAAGATAATGGGCTAAACCTTGAGTGCAGTCTAATAATCTTTTTTTATCTTCCTTAGTGAAACTTCTTTAGTTTTGTGATGACACGTAAATTTTATTTCTAATTTGTGTTTAAGTACTAATGTGGTTGAGATTCAGAAAATATTCAAAGTCTCAGCATAGGGGTTGATTTCGTATTTCCGTTGATGTTGTAGGTGTCCCTGACCCTGACCTGTTTCAGTTTGACATGTCCTTATTTGGATGCCACACAAATGACTTTCTGTAAAATCTTACGCACTCCCGAGGTTTTCCTTTCACAAGTGTTGTCCTTCTGCACAGCTCCATTAAGTTATGATAGCCCTACCCATACATCTACAAGCTTGGTGGTTGATCTGGCGTTTTAATTCTTATTCTTGACAGAGAATGAGGGAACTGAATTTTAGTCCGGGGGCAGCTGTAGAAGTGAATATTGATCCTGATAATTCACCTGATGTTTGGTTCCCGGCAAAGTTCATTAAACAAGTCAATAACTCTTTCCTAGTTGAATATCAAGGCTCACAAGAGGCTGGATATATGCAAAAGGCTGTCGATTCTCTTCATATTAGACCGTCACCCCCTCCATCAAGCAAGAAAAGCTTTAGTCTGCTGGAAAAAGTGGATGCATTTTATGATTTTCGTTGGTTGAGTGGAGTTGTGACGAAAATTCTTGCAGACGGAAGGTACATAGTGTATTTTAAACGCACAAAAAAGGAGAAGGAGCTGTCTCATGCAGATCTGAGGTTGCACATGGAGTGGACTGATGGCAAGTGGGTTCATTCTTCCCAGGTAAGGCTTGCTTTTTTTGCGGCAATAACTCTCTTACACATAACAAATGTTTTTACATGACTCAGAGTGAGCATTTTGCCAAAGAAATAACCCTTCCTTTTGGGCCTACATTTTCTGTTTCATTCATGTCTTTCTGTTTGTTATATATGCTTATTGTTCAATCTGTTATCTGCCGCCTTGGGCTTATATTTTGAGCCCTTGCAGCTCTATGTGTATAGCATTTTTTGTGACTTGTGACTTACAGTCTTGTTCAAGATGACGGTCATTCCTTTCATTCTTAGCATGCAGAACTACAGGGCTACACACAGCTGTTGCAATGGAATATGGCATATTTGTATACTCTCTGAATAAATTCATTGCTTCATATTCGCAGTTGATTGATTCAAACAATTTCTCTTTTTATCTAGGATACCGTGATAACATCAATCCCTGAAAAGCGGTTAGAATGTGCTGTCAATGGTGATTACAAGGAAAAATGTTGTGTGCCAGCTCAACGTGCTAATGCTAAGGAAGATGTTAGAGAGGAAATAAATTCTGCTGCAATTCTGAAAAGCTGTCAGAACGCACAGCAAACCCCTGGCAGTGGAAGGATGGATAACTATAGCACAATGTCAGGCAGCAGAAGAATTAAGCAGACAATTGATGATGTTAGTTCCATTTATCTGAAGTCTTCGAAAAGACTAAAAGAGAAGACTGCATCTGATGCTCCATCATCTCCCGGGACATGCAAATTAAGGTTGAAACAAGCAGAGGGATTACACAATGCGAAATCAGCAGATCTTGATTCTGCGAGACCGGCTAACCCAGGAAAATCTGGTTCGAAACAATCTGAAGATAGGAGTCAATCTTCTGCTGCTACAGAAAATATGGTATTCTGAATATTCTTTTTACTGCACCTGTTTCTATGTGTCGTGTGTATTTTTGCCTGTGAACACTTGTTGGAGTCTTGGAGAATATGGAGGAAGTTTGCAGTTTATTAGCTTTAGGTGATGTGTTTTCGCCTTTTCTGGAGCGGAGAGAAGAGTGGCTATTCAAGGAGGAAAAACAGCTGGTCTGACAATGCATGCCTTTAATCACGACTGATTTGTGTGTGACTTAAATTAGGCATTTATGCATGTGTGAACCACTTTGTCCTCTTGAGCTAACTCTGTTGGATGTCTGGGTTGACCTTTGAGACTTGCACACTAAAAATGTCAAATCAAGAAGGGATGTTTGGAATTTCAGTATTTAGTCACATAATGTTGGAGTCTAAATGATTCTATAGGTGCCAATTACACTCCGGGGCTTAGGTATCATGTCACTTCAAAAATGATGGGTACTGTACAGTGCTCTAGGCCCCTCTTTTCCCGTGAAGTTACTATTTTTTGGATGTTTTTCTATTTAACTGTTGTACAATCATGATGGAGGATGACTTTTGAGGTAGCAAAATAGATTAAGGCCCTGTTTGGCAAAGAGCTTTTTGAAGAGCTTTTTGGCCAAAAAGAGCTTATTTGACCACAATTAGCTTTTTGACCAAGTGAAAAAGCTAATTTGGGTGTTTGGTGAAAGAGCTTTTTAAAAGAGCTTTTTGGGTCCAAAAAGTTAATTTGAAAAAACTAATTCCATGAGCTTTTTGGAAGAGCTTTTTGAAGAATTAGCTTTTTGTCTCACAACTTTATCAGAAACAGCTAATTTTATCAAACAGTTTTTCAACAAACAGCTAATTCAAACAGCTAATACAAACAGCTAACTCAAACAGTTAACAGCTAACAGCTAATACAAACAGCTAACAGCTGTTTGCTAAACAGGGGCCAAGTTGGATGCATCTTTTTCCGTTCAAGATCCTCCTACCTCTTCTCTAACGCTGCATTGTGTCATTGGAAATGGATAACCTTGCCATTGTCTTTAGTTGTTTGCGTGATGCAAATGATACTGATATATGTTTTTTCTTTATAGGAGAATGATGAGAAGAATCCAGTTCGGCGGAAGAGGGGAAGACCACCCAGGCTGCCCGCATCAGGGCCAGGTATAGCTTGTTTGGTTAAAGCCTGTTCAATGTGCTGCTCGGTGTTTGTAATATGATTTATTGCTCCTTTGAATAATCTGTGCATATACAGATACTGTAGACCAAACACCAAATGGAAGAAGTGTGCTTTCACCACATGGAAGACCGCTGAAGCTAAAAGTATCAGAGCCAGGTATAGCTTGTTTGGTTAGAGCCAGTTCAATGTCCTGCTCAGGGTGTTTGGTAAGATTTATTGCTCATTTGAATAATCTATGGAGTGTACAGATACTGTGGACCACACATCAAATGAAAGTTGTGTGCTTTCACCACATGGAGGAGCTATAGTTATAGGCTTGACACATAATGGAAAGATGATTGAATCAATATCTGGGGGGTCAGGCCAGCATAAGAAAGGGGAATCTAGCAAGGCTATGAAAGATGAAGTGAAACACAGCAACACTGAAGTGCATCATGAAAGTACAGTAAGTGATAGATAGATGTGTTTCTTGTCCATGTAGAGATTACGATATCGATATTGCTCCCCCCCTCCCCCCTCCCCCCAAAAAATATAACCTTTTTGATGGCCTCTTTTTCTTTCTTTGTCCCCTTGCTTTCCTTCTGAGTTAAATTGATGATAACGAAAGTGGATGCTTTTTCTTCTGTTGTAGGGTGATGAGCAACAAAAAGATGGTGAAGTCACCAATCTAAAGAGGAAGAGAGGCAGACCTCCTAAAGTACTCTTTCGGGTTGGTGGTCCGAAGTTTAAAGAAGCAGGTATATGTAATTTTCAGCTGGTAGTCTGCTATTTTTGTTTACATTGCAGCAATTCTGATGATCTTTTTCTTGGTGTGATAATGCGAGTGCCAGAACTTGTGGTAGTGGAGAGTAAAGGATCTGTTCTTGATATGAAAGATATTGCTGAAACAGTGAATGGAGTTGAACCCGTGGCTTCTGCAAAGTCTGCTGGGATTGGTGACTCAAATCCATTTAGAGTGACTTCTCGCCGAAGACGCCAAAAGAGAATCAATGACCATCTTCGCAGCTTTCACTTGATGAATGGCGGAAGAACTATAGGAAGGCAGGCAAAGAAGGGCCCAAAAAGCACCATGGAAATGGTCAATGCAGAGACAACTGAACCAGTGAAACTGGTATCGTCAAGGAGTGCGAGGAGGCAGAGGTCAACCAAACAAGTTGAACCTCACACTGAAGGTACTAGTCCGGACTCTACGACTTATGGTGCAAGTGAGAAATTGTCAGGCAGGTTACACCCCCCCCCCCCAAAAAAAAAGCCTTTTTTGGTTTCATTGAGCTTTGTGTCAACTGTCAAACTTTCAATGATTTGCTGCTCCGTCTCAAACTCCAATGTTACGTTTGGCTTTTTGATGGTGTACTGCTACCATCTGGCTTATTACAATTACTGTAAATATCAGGGTGGTTCCATTTAATGTTGTATGATAATTATACAAATCCATTATTGAGTCTGTATTTGTTGTAAAATTCTTAATGGAATTTTTAGATGATGGTGATAACTTGGGAGAGAGGGCAGCTAAAGCTCTGAACAATGGAATTGCAAGGGATGCTGAGATTGTTGCTGGAACCTCAGGCAATGTCTCTGATGATGACAGGCCACTATCAGCGTGGTTTGAAGGAGCGCATTCTCCTCCGACAACTGATGGAAGTAAGCTGGAGGGTTTTATTGCGATACCTTCATGTTTAATTTTCGTTTTACCATAACTTCTGCCTGTTGAATTTTTAGGAGCCCCTGTGGCTGGAACTGCAGGTCAATGTAATGAGACTGGAGAAAGGCATGAGGGAAACGAAATGCAAAATAGTGGTCAGCCCAAAGACAAAGCACAGGAGAAACAGGATGAGAGGACTGTGGCAGGAAATGTCCACAAGGACAATGATACCCCAGAAATTCAAGATCAGATGCCAGTACAATCTACTGCAATTGTGCCTGTGGACAATCGAGAGTTGCCCTTTGTAAAGAACTCTCTTGTTTGGCAGATGATTGAATCCATGGAGGTCTTAAAGCAGATTCCTCAAAAGCCACACTTCCGCCCATTATACAACTGCAAGGAGGAATGTCGTGAAGGATTAGCCATAGGCAATATGGTAACCTTCACCAGTTTGGTGGACAGAATATCCAGACTTCAGTTTGGTGACCCGAAAAGCCTATTGGATGGGTATTTGGAAGCACTAGTTGACTTGGAAGAACTAGGTTTCAATGTGGCACCCATCAGAGACCGGCTAAACGCACTGCTATCCATCAAAGGCAGGTCTGAAGAGGCCCAAAACACAGCCACAGAGATAGAGACTCAGATTGCGGAGAATGACTATGAGAAATATGAAATCGAAGAGGAGATTGCACAGATAGACAAGAAGATGGCAGAGCTAAATGAAAAACGAGCTGTGGCTTTGTCAAAGAAAGAGCAGAAGGTTGCTGAGATGAAGTTGTTACAGTCGAGTGTGGATGCTGTCAAGGGTACACTTGAAAGTGCCAGGGAGGAATTTGAGAGACTGGCTTCCTCTGTTTGGTAAAACCGTATCCTCTCTGTGCTTTGATATCCCGAATTGGTATGTACAAAGAGATTGACAGGTCGAGAATGATGTTCAAATGTATCTAACTATTGGTGTAGTGTCAGTGTGAGAGTAGGTTTAGTCCACGAATGTAACCAGAACTCCTCGCAGCAGACTTGTCAAACTCCTCCTGTTGCTTTGTCAGATGGTAGCCATGTCTAGTGACTTAGTTGTTGTAATTGTTTGGCTTAAGATTGCTCTTTAGGCAACCTTAGATTAAACTTTGTAATTTGAGGCCTCTGGTCCTGTTCTTAGGCCTATGCTGCATGGTAGATTATTGCTGTATTCAATTCAGATTTGGAAGGCAGTCGTATAATCATGTTCTTCCTCCATGGTAGATTATTGTGTGCCCGTTCCAAAAAAGTCGGATAATAACTTGAGAAGTAGGTGTAATGCCTGCGTGCAGGTATACATACTCAGACCGCAATAGCATGTCTTAGCATTTTTTTTGGGGAAAAAGGGGGGGGGGGGGGTTGGGCATCTGTTTATCAAAGTTGAGCCATTGTTGGTCATTGTAGGTTTTTTTTCCCTATTCACAAGACTCGATTATGAGGCCTTGCTTAAAGGAACAATTAATCACTTGAACCAATCTGTGTTGATATTTTCTTAGCATAATTTATACATAGGGTTTTTGGTTTTGAATTTTTGTTTGAGTGTTTCCTTGATCTAGGATCTATTATACACTAATTTCTCAATGACACCACATAAGAGTGGCCCTATCTTTTGTCAGTCTTTACATAATATAACCATACCACATGTCTCGGAACAATGTTCATCGAGATGGTCTCTTTTACTTCCACATTTATTTAAGCTTCTCCCTCTTAGGTAATTTGCATTGATCTAGATATAGAATAGAGAGATCTATGTACAGATATCCATAAAGTTTCACTTCATTAATCTGATGAATAAAAGTGTAAATCCAACTACAGAATGTACATAAATAAATTGCCACCACTTGAAAATAGATCACAATGTTGTAATTCAAACTTGAGTCTGAATTTGTAACTCACAGTTGCTGTCCTTCCTAGGCTGGGTGGGTGGGAGGTGTTACAAAAATTTTACCTACTTCCAAATTGAAGTCTATTAGCTGCTGACTCTTGTACATGAAAACTTAGAAATCTTGAAACAATTTCTTTCACCATAATTTAAGAAATTAAAGAACGACTTTTTAGGAAAATAGACAAACTATCATTGGAATTTAAATGCCTAATATTTGCAAAACCTCAACGAATAGATCATGTTAATTTAATTAATGATTCAACTGATGTAACAGTACCACATCTTATTGGTTACCAAAATATGCAGCAACAACGCACTTTCAAAAAAAAAAGGAAAAAAGAAAAAACGAAAGCTAGTAAAATCCCACCTAATCATATGAAAGGTTAAGATTTGATTTTACCAATATTATTTTTGCGAATTGGCATCCCCCTAAAAAAAATTAATGTAAATATAACGTAATAATCAGACCTAATAAATGCATCGTTTTTTGGATAGGAGAGGTAGAAAAATGATTCTAGGGGTAGCGAGATTTTGACCATTTCCTTTTCACTTTACTTTTTTTGAATAAATTTAGTTAAATTCAGTTCATAAAAAGAAAAATTATCCATAATAATACACCTTTACAGATAAAACTGATTTATCAATATAGCCGATGAATTTTAGAACTTTATAATATATATTAATAATTAAATTTGCCTATTAAAAATTGAACAATTTTAAATTATTTAATATATTAATTTTAATTAAGAGGATTACAAAATATATATCATTACTCTTATGCCTAAATACATGGAACTTGGTCGAATTAAAGTCCCAATTATACCAGAACTTACCAACTTAAGACAGCCCACCCTCCTTCCCTCTCTTCTCTTCGCCCCGTCATCTGAGCAGCTGACCCATCAAATTCTCTCTCCTCAGCAACAATGGCGACACCAGAAGAATACATGGAGGTCTTCAAGAAGGGTACAATAGTAGAGGTAAGCTCGGAAGACGAAGGATTAAGAGGTTCGTGGTACACAGCAACTGTATTACGCTCCATTTCAAACAAGTCAACCAACAATTACAAGATGCTGGTTGAATATCACAATTTAATGGCGGATGATAACCCTAATAAGCCTCTTCGTGAGTTCGTCGACGCCATTCTCGTTCGCCCAATTCCTCCTCGAGACCCCCCTTCTCGGCAGTACCGTCTAATGGAGGATGTCGATGCTTTTCACAACGATGGGTGGTGGGAAGGCGTTGTTACGAAGGTTCTAGAATCATCTTTCGAAGGGTCTAGAAAGTACGCCGTCTTCTTCCGGTGTTCTCGGGAGCAGATCGAGATTGACCCGTCTGATCTTAGGGTCCATCGTGAGTGGGTCCTTGGTGATGTCTGGGTTACTCCCCTGGATCTCGCTCTCTCTATTCGGTATGCACTTTCTCTCTGTGTCTTTGAGCTTAATGGGTATGTTTTGGTTTGATTTGGGTTTGTTTTGTTGCTTACTATTGGTTGACTGCTGAGCAAGATTCTGTCTTCATGAGGTGATAATTAGAAGTGATTGGGATCTTTCCCCCCTTTTTTCCTGATTTTTAGGCTTGTCTGGGAGTCTCAATGAGATGTTTTGAGGTTTAATTTTGCTGATGAATGATCTGGTGTTCCAATATATTGATTTAGCTTACTTTGTATAATAGCAGTAATCAATCTGTTTGCTTCTGTGATATTCTGGGTCATTTAGCTCGTGCATGCATGGTCATAAATCATTATCATACTGTAGAAATTGGTACTTAATGTCCGGGGTATTTTTGTGGGCCACTTGGAATCGGTCCTTTTGCTTTAGTGAGGTTAAGGATGCTTACATTTTGAATCTTCCTAGTTCCCTCCTTTTGGGGGGTATACATTGGGAGGAGTTGTTGTCAAGGGTATTTGGAATGAAAGCACTGTGCTGCAAACAACTATTTATGAATTTAGACCACCAAAGAAATGTTATGAATGTTTTTTGCAGCCAGAAGAGAAAGAACGGGGACAGAGAAGAAAGAAGAAATGGCAGTTATTCAGTTGACAAAAACGGAGTAATAGAAAATGGAGAAGAAAGAGAAGTAGGCAAGAGAAGCCGCAGTGTGTCAAGTAAACCAGTTGCATTAGAGAAAAACAGAAACAGCAGAGAAGCAAGGAGGACCGGCAACCTTTCTGGTAAAAAAGATGCAGTGATGAGAAAAAGACAGGATAGAGGACTGAAAAATGTTAGCAATGGTAAAAGCAACAAACTTGGAGTCAACAGAAATGGATCAGTTAAAGAGCCAAGAAGAAGAGTCAATAATCATGCAGGTAAAGGCTTTTACTTAGAGGACATTTTAGCTGTGTCTTGATTATTTTACTTAGTTTTAATTGCTACTCAATTTTAATCTCATCTCTCAGAGTAGAGTCCTAGTCTCTGCGACAATTGTTTGAGAATCGGCCTTAATTAAAGGATGAGTTGGACATTGTGTAAAGGTACTTCCAATAAAATGAAAGTGGTTTGGTGATGCATTAAAGGGGGTCAAGTGGAACGGAGAGTGGACTTATATCCTTTGTGTAACAGATATGTAAGGCTGAAAATATATCCAAGTACGAATCCAAAACCGAAACTCTGGACACACAAAAGTGTAGAGGGGGTGGAGTTAGTATCACGACCCTTGAACGGTGGAAATTCTGTCCATTGAGTTAAAAGCCTAGAACTTTTTACATATATACCTTGTAACTTATGTATTGACAATGCTCATACAATCCATAAAACAGTAAGACTCGACCACCAGAGCTGCTTTAACCTTACATTTTTTGCTACAAATGGATTTCTTGTATCGTTCTTTGCTGACTCGTTTTTCTTGTGACCAGGTTGCCGACAGTATAAAAAATGACAGATGATGGACGATGTTTTTTGGTGTCTTGAGTTGAAAGTTTTTCGTGGACTCAGTGCTGTTCTTTTCGTTCTTTCCTGGCGCTGCTGGTTTTGCGCAAGCAATTGCAGTCTGAAATGGTAAGTTCTTTTGGTTTCTTGTTTGAGGAGCTCCCAAATCCTTAAAATTTATGTTGCTTGCTCTTGGAATAGTTAACATCATTCATTGGACCATGTTTCTGTTTGGGATTGCTTTGAAACTTGAGTTAGCAAAATCCGATCCTTGATTCCTTTACCCCTTGTCATATCAAATTGCTTCATAGCTGCCTTTCTTTGTATGGCTAAGGCTAACTTTTCCAAGTACTGGCTTTGTACCCGATGGACTAGCTGCCTTCATTTGGATGCTACCATTTTACTGAACCATGTAGCAATTGCTCCCCTTGTGGAAGTGTTTTCTGTTTATCATAGGAAATGACAAGACAGCACAAAATCGTCGTTTCTTTCCCAGCATGTTGGGATTCAGGGACACTTGAGGTTGTGTGATACGGCCAGCTTTGCATTTGGACAACATTATCTGCCCATATGGCTTGACATTATACTTAGAGAGCAATTGAGTTGATTAGAAATTCTCTGTTTGCATTGCAATTTGGCTTCTGCTACCTTGACACCATATTTTAATTTGTTTTTCAGGAAGTCTTCGCAGAAAGGGCGTGGCATGGATTCTTTTACCAAGGGTTAACTGAAAATGTTCTAGTGGAAAACATCGGATGTTGCAGATCACGATATTTTAATTTGTCTGCCCATATGTCCTGCTTTCCTTTTTCTTTTATGGCAAGTGCGACCGACCTGGTCGCCCAGGGAATATCTTGAGCAGGTGGCTTGATTCTGTGTATGCAGCATCAGCCGTTGCCAATATCGCAAACCGACCATATATTACTCGGAGCGACTGCTGATTCATTGACCGTAACTCTTCTCTTATTAGTCACTAAAGTTTTACTCAATTTAAAGTGTGAACATCAATGGATACCAGAAAGATACATGAGCGTATATCTGATATTGACAATCCTTTCCACAAGGGAATATGAACTTGAAACTCAAAAAACTAGTATATCGTCTGGGGTTCAACTCCAATGCCATTAAATTGATTAATTGCCTTGGAAAATCTCTCTCAGGAGACAGCAGAGGGGCCTGGTGATCCCCCGTCCATGACACTCTGAGGCACTAGAGTAGGACAGGAATAAAGCCCTAATTGATTTGAGAGAACGGTTTCATTGACCAATTACTGAATCTTGACCAACTCCAGAAACTCTCAATTTCTAAGCAAATCTGGAGGCACCCCAAGTCACCTCTTCTGGAATTGTCAGATTGCATCACGCAAGGCACACTGATAACACAAATAGAATCAATACCAATTAATATGGTTCAACTCAGTTTTTGCAGTGGGAATGATATATCCATCCAAGAAAGAACTTTTAAGTTAAACGGATGTGATAGCATCATTGGAACAATTTCTTTAACAACCCAATACACAGAAACTCGTACGCCTACCCAAACAAAAAAGAAAAGAAAAACATTTCAAAGATACACTGAAAATTATGTCGATATTGTGCATTTGGCCTTCCCCCCATCTGCATAGGAGGATGACCAACACGGTTCCCTCCTGAAACCACTTGAAGATTGTCTTTAAATTTCCAACTTCAAGCATAAAATGAAATAGGCAAAAGGCGCTGAAGCTTTTTCAGGAGTGTTGTACACCAGCCTATGACGAAGATGCCAACCAAACACCCCCAAAAGTAACGCTTACCCCCAACTTGGACTAAAATATGAGACAGGGAGCATACAGAAAGGCCCAAGGCAGGTGAGTATCATCCGATATGTTCCATTCATCCTACCTCCTGTTCTTGCTCTCTTCCCTGTCTCTCTCACGCTTTTTGTATAGCCTCTCCAGAACACGTTTTGCCTCACAGTTGGGGAAGTTTGTGAGATCATAGTAATGGGGCGCTATGTCAACAAGCCTGTTTCAAAGCAAAACAAAGCAACCCATTAGCAACACACTAGGAAATCAAGATTCTGTTATTACTCCAAAGGGAAAGAATTATGATCAAGCTATGCTCATGAAGCCAATCAGAACTGACCATTCCCCACGGATATCAGTGACAGTTCGAATAAAATTCCTGCTAGTCAGCACATATTCATTATATATGACCCATTCTGGCTTGTGGTCCAAGCAATTTGATGGATGCAGATGCACAACCTGAAGAAGGAGATCGTATCGCACAATACAAAGTTATGAACATCAATTAACAGCGCTAAAGAAATTAACTAACGACAAAAGGGTTGACCAGCAACAATCCAACTTACTTGGTTATCCTTGACTGTCAAATAATGTCCTGTCTTTTCCAGATGAGCAACTTGCATAAAGTATCCAGCGAGCATTGCCTTCCGTATGTTGACGTAGTAATCCCTGCTGTTAAAATCAGTGCTGCACAACTTCAGGTTGAACCTCGACATAATACGCACCAACTGTTGCCTCACATTGTCTGCAGCCTTCAGTGCCCTGTGGTTGACGAAATTCTCATAACACCAATTTGCGTCTTCCTCTGTAATAGATCATGCACAAAGACAATGTCATGCCCAGGTCCTTCCATGCGAAGCAAGGGGAAAAAAACAGAATGAAAGGAGGTGGAGAAATAGGTACTCACGATTTTGCTTGTAAGCATGATACACGTTAAGCAGTGTCAAGTGATCCCCGTCAATATGCGCAAATCTGGCTTTAGCTTCATCTGCAGCTTTCTGGGCCTCCCTAGGCCTCACAAAGCAATTTGGTACTAAATAAAGTAATTGTTTTCACAGACGAGGCCCACGGAAGGTCAGCAGATGCATACAGGCGAGACGAGACCATTTGCTTCATGATAAAATACTGAGAAACTGGATCTATCTGCATCAGCACTTACTTAGAAATTCTATGGTACATGCCAACCAGGGGCATGGAACCTGGACTAGACAGTTGCTGATGTTGACCTATTGAGACTCAATACACATGCATATGCAAATACATACAACTGCTTGCAAATAAAATACAGTAATGACATGCAGAGACATAATCCATGCATACAGAGATGTCCCAGATTATGCACCGTGCAGGCGTGCTTTCAGGGGTCCCATGAATTGCCCCTCTGCAGCCAGTTGAAGGACTAGTATCTAAAATTGACACTCTCAAAGAAATATGCAAACAAGACTAGATAATGTTACCTGAAAGCATTGCTGAAATGGAAAGAATCTCATTTGAACAATTGAACTCCGGACTGACAACAAGCATCTTTGCCATCTGGGGATCCAGCGGAAATTCACTCATTATTTCTCCAAGCCTGGTCAAGTTACCATCATCATCCAATGCTCCGAGATAATTCAAAACTTCCAGTGCCCGCATCAGCGTCTCTGGAGCAGGGGGGTCCATGAAGTCAAAATGAACTAGATCGTCAATTCCCAATTTCTTCAGCGTGAGAACAGTGTTCGCAAGATTTGACCGCAGTATCTCAGGATAGGTTTGGGGTTGAAGATCATTATGGAAACTTTTTTCAGTATATAACCTAAAGCATTTACCAGGCTGCGTTCTTCCAGCACGACCAGCCCTCTGGTGAGCACTTGCCTTTGATATAGGAGAGACCAATAGAGATTCAACACGGACTCGAGGATTATAGACTTTTTGTTTAGCAAATCCTGGGTCAATGACATAGACTATACCATCAATGGTCAATGAAGTTTCTGCAATGTTAGTAGACACCACAATTTTCCTTCCAGGTGGACCCCCCTCTTTTGCTGGTGGTGGAGCCGGTTCAAATATCTTCTGCTGCATAGCTGGTGGAAGAGTGGAGTACAATGGAACTGCTTTAATAGGACCAACTTGGTCTCCCAAGTTCCCGATTTCTTTTGTAATTTTACGACAAGCATCTTCTATCTCCTCCTCACCTGTAAGAAATACTAGTATGTCACCTGGTGGTTCACACATGTGTATTTGTACCACTGTTCGAATAGCTGCCTCCAAGTAGTCTCTTTCAGGCTCTTGGGTATAAAAAATTTCCACAGGGTGGAGCCTTCCAGGAACTTTCATAAGTGGTGCACCATAAAAATACTCTTGAAATTTTTCAGCCTCAAGTGTGGCACTCATGACCACCAATTTCAAGTCTGGTCTGTTTTTCAAGACTTCCTTCAGAAGCCCAAACAGAACATCCGTTGCCAATGTTCTCTCGTGAGCCTCATCAAGGATTATAACTTTGTATCTCTCCAGAAGTGGATCTGTCATTGCCTCCCTCAACAGCATACCATCTGTCAGATATCTGCCAAGTACAAATGCAAAATCAAAAACATCAAGGTTTATACATAACTAAATATAACTTAATACAAGAAGAAACTACACAATAAGTATGCATACTTCAAGACTGTTCTTGAACTGCTGCAGTCCTCAAAACGAATGCTGTAACCGACTTCTTCTCCTAGGGTTACATCCATCTCCTCAGCAACTCTACGAGAGACTGACATTGCGGCCACCCTACGTGGCTGGGTACACCCAATCATCATCTTCCGGCGTTTATCTGGAGTATCCATGTCTACAGCTTCCAGAACAAATTGTGGAATCTGCAACAGTTGCATCCCAGGTAAGAATGTGACTCAAACCAATAATAATATTGAAAACATAGTTCCTGCGACCCAATGGCCCTGAGGAAAATTTGAACCTAAACAAATTTCAAGACCCCCTTACAATGAAAAGTAAGAATACAGGATGATCCATCAAGAAAGTAAGTTATCAGCACTATACCACCACCAATTGTGAGGCTTTTTGTACTGAACCACTATTTCTTTCTAGCAAGGAGAGTGTGGCCATATGTAATAATTTCTCTACAGTCACCAGCCTGGC
This sequence comes from Carnegiea gigantea, assembly GCA_029747015.1. Taxonomy (NCBI): domain Eukaryota; kingdom Viridiplantae; phylum Streptophyta; class Magnoliopsida; order Caryophyllales; family Cactaceae; genus Carnegiea; species Carnegiea gigantea. Next base: position 109,213 of record JAKOGI010000889.1, on the reverse strand, counting down.
ATATTTAAGTGAAATAACGATACAGTCGTCCATTCTTATCAAATATACCATGTCATAGCGAACATAACAAATGTTTATCAATTAGACTAACCCCCTGGTGGAACTTACCCACACAGCAAACGAACTGTGACATTGAGGTGGGTATAAGCAGAACTAGAAGTAAAAAAGCTGCCATAGAGAAAATCACCCAAAACATCAGGTAGCTTTACGATTGTCTACAGGACATGCTTATTTGAAAGTTGAAACAATAAAGATGGAAGACAAAGGCATAACCAAACAAACTAGTTTTAATTTCTTTTCTTTTTTTTGGGGGGGGGGGGGGGATTGCAAGACAACAACAAGATCCCATGATCCCATTACCAGCTATAACATCAAAGAACGCTGAAACATGAGGCCGACGCTGTGCCGGAACACAACCACGGACCCTTCTCTTCTTTTTTTTTGTGAACGGCTTTTTTGAGGGGGGGGGTCTCAGAGCATAGCTCATCAAGCTCCATGTTCCAATGCTCTAGCAAGCTCAGAGCCAATTTTTTACAAACAATAAAACACCAATCATGGGTTCGATATGAAAAGCTCAAGAATTGCAAAACAAAATCAGACGTGAAAAAAAAAAAAAAAACCCTCCAACAAATTTCAGTCCAGATTCCATATCCCATTGCCTAATCATCGATATTACAAGAATACCACACTACAACTCTAAGAACAAATGCGAAACTTGCAATGTCATCTTTTAACAGGGTTCCATTCTTGTACTATTTTCACACAACAATATGATAACATCAAAAAATTTCCACCATTCCCTGAATATTGCGACAAGAGGAAATAGACAGTCTTCAACATAGCCCTATTTACTATGCTCATAGCTTCAGCACATCAAGCTCAATTTTTACCAACAATATGACATCAAAAAATATGCTGAACGTGTCAGAAGTTCATTTCAACATCCTTAATTAAACCCGAGACAAAACATTTAAAGAACAAAAGCACTAACCTGAGTTGTTTTACCACTACCAGTTTCACCAACCAAGATAAGAATCTGATTGTCCTTGTGAACCTGGAGAAACTCCTCTTTCTGCTGCCAAACAGGCAACGACTTCCTCTTCTCCAAAATCTCGAAGAATCTCTGCGAATACGGCCGGCCATTCCACCGATTAACGGTCGGAATCGCAGCGTTGCCGCCGTTCATCGCACCGTTCACCTTCGGTGCTTTTCCGGGCAAAGCGCTCTCGTCAACCACGTCGAACAAGCTGACCTTCCTCTTCCTCTCTGTCCCCATCCAATCAAATTTCGAACCCTAATTTGATTGCACCCACAAATTTCGGATCCGGAAACCCCCAATTTGTTGGGAGGGGTTTCAGTGGCTCGGTTTCGCGGTGAAAAACAAAACCCTAGGAGAGAGAAAGGGCGAAAAGAGACGGGTGATTTGGCGTACGGGTCAGTTTTTATATATTGATATTGATATTGATTGAAAACCAAAACCCTACGAGAGCAAAATAGCAAGCCAGAAGATTCCCTGAAAATGAATATGCCGCCTCATTGACCGACTATTTATAGTTTGGGCTTGAAGGGCAACTGGACCAGTCACAAGGCCCATACAAATTTTTTTGCCGAGAATTTTTTACAGTTTGGACTTGGATCATAGTGGATTCGTAGGTCTTAAATTCATGCTATATACAAATTATTTTAGATTTTATCTAAAATAATTTACAAATTATTAATCAACATTGTTATTATGGTGTTTTAGAAGTTTCAGGTGTATAATCGTTTGAATATAATCATGCTTTAAAAAGCAATAACATTAGCATGGGATTAATATTTTAAAGATCAGTAGTTAGGTTGGAGATATTGTTTAAGAAATCACTATTGAAAATCATAAAAACTAGATTTCGAATTAATTTTTATAGAAAATATTTGAACATTTAGTTATTTATATTTAAAAAAATTAAACATAATATTTTTCTTTTGTGCGAAAAAAACTAAAACTCTGAATCATTAAAAATTTAACGTGTGCACTTAGCACTTTAGACGTATCATATTTATTACTGGCTTTAACACTACCTTATGTGGCCATCATGCATACTTTACATGTTAACTCTACACGCCTCAAACACAAAATACATATATGTGTCATGATTATGATACGTTGTCATGGTGAAATACCTCATGTGATGGTTTCATGCTTTTTTATTTGTTTAAAGAATAATATGCAAAATTAAAGATTTTTAATATATCATTTCATGGAACTAGCACCTTTATATCTTAGAGACAATATTGCTACATTTAACCCCACAATTTGTTCAAACTAAAATAAAATGTATGAATTTGGATGCAAATTTAGATTATCGTATGCTAATCTTTGTTCCACGTATACATAACAATGGTGCTTGACTACTTCTAAGTTTTCTTCCTCAAACATCCTCTCCCCCCCCAAAAAAAAAATCTACCTCAAACATGACATAAACTAACGTAACTCCTTACAAAAATAATTTAGCCTAACACATGCATGGCAATTTACTATTCTTTTGCAGAAATTACTATTTCTTTCTATCCACAAGCAGCAAATTATGGTGGCTAATGATAAAAACAAGCATTTCTTCTTGACATTTTTGGCCTTGCACCTCTGAATCAGCCACTTCCAGGCCTGTGGACAGGGATAGGGGTCGCAATGGGGCAGGTATGAGACACATTTAACCGTACCCTTACTCATACTCATTTTTAAAATTAATACCCATACCACTATATATACCTATCGGGTGTTGTAAAGCTATGCTCATACCTATACCTACTGGGTATAGCAAATATGCGGGTTTTATTCGGATACATATAGACAAAAGATATTAAATCTATTTTGTATCCATATTCGACATCAAATAGCCAATATGCCACATTAATACAAAACTTCTAACAATATATCATATCACGTCGAATACAACTAAAAGTTTGCCAATCAAAACAATAAATTAGCACTTAACAATTACAGTTTATAACAAAATGTCTCACTGAAGTTTTGAATACCATATAAGTCAAAGCAATTAGCAAAATATATAAGTATAAGTAACAAATTAGAACTTTAAATAAACAGATATAGGCTTTATATGGGGCGGATATGGGATGAGTGCAGGGCGAGTACTAATAAAACGGGTATGGGACGAGTAAGACCTATACCCATACCCATACCCGTTTTAGCAATATCCGTCTCATACCCCCTTTTTTTTCCATTTTCAGCACTCATACACGTACCCATTAGAGTGGGTCTTGCTGGTTTTAGATGGGTATGGATTTTTTTGCCGGCCCTAAATAGGAAACACGTAGTTACATTGCTGCAATGCCTTTTGCAACACCTCTTTGCTGAAATTACATTGGAAAAATAGGTGAAATATAGGTGATCATATCATTTCACTTATAAAGTGTCAGTCCTCTTAGAAATATCCCAAGCATATCTTCTAATGGGTGTTACCTAGGGTTTCAGACCTAATTAAGCCTCCCTTAGATTTAGGTCAACAAATCAATTTCTGAGCAATAAGAGAGGCTCTATCCTAACGGCTTTGCGTGGCCAAGTAACACCACAACTATTCTCAATTTAAAAGGATTTAACAACATCGGGGGATATTCGTGAACAGTTGGGGGGGGGGGGAGGAGAAGTCACGCCCACTCCAAGATTTGCAAGTTGGTCTACAAGTTTATTTGCTTCTCTATAATAATGTTCCACTGTGACCTTCCAATGGGGATTGTAAATGAGGTGTTGACATTCCTTTAAAGTAAAGAGGTAAGGCACACGAGTACTCACGGGAACCTTTATTTTAAAACTAGTAAGCTATAGAATATGTTCTTGTATTGACTTCTCAACCTCAACAGAGATGATTTCAAATTTATTTTGAACCTTGATGCATTAGAAACTCTCTTGAAAAACTCCATCGAAAAAGTCAATAAATTTGAAATCACCCCGATTAATATCTGCAAAGCAAAGGTAATTAGTCTTCAAAGCTTTGCTTATGGGATGAAAATGGAAGTCTTCAAGTAAAACCAGTAAGTTTCAAGCATTTAGAGAGGTATTCCATACAGAGGACAAATTAACAACGAGGAGATATCGTTACTTTATCTAACAGCACTCGTAACATAAAAAAAAAAAGGTCTGTCATTCACCACAATAGAATATTTAGGCCCTGTTCTTTTCGTAGTTTAATGGACCCAACCAATTCCTTCTGACTCTCACCCACTCCTTCCCCCCATTTTCCATATTTTCCCACACTTTAAAAAAAATGTCACTCCTTCGTACTCCTTCCCACTCTCACCCACTTTCACCCACTCCTACATATAACTATTATTTTTCATATTTTGAAAATTTTTATAATTTATATAATTGTGTGTTTGAATAGTCTGATAATAATTATGAAAAGTTTTATTTATTTTTTGGATGTTATGGAAATATTTATTGGTCGTGCCGAAAATTGTAGATGACGTAATTTTTATTATATATATTGAAGAAATAATTTTTTCTGCTTTGTTAAGCAAATGTTAGTTTTTTGTGACTGGTAGATATTTTGGGTTTGATTCTGTACATGGAAGAGATGCTCTCTTTTTTTTTGTATTGGTTACGAAATATTTGTTATAGGTCATCAAAGCGTGGATGATTGTTGCTGTATGTGTAACAGATTTATTTTTCGTTCATCGTAATTTGGGGCCAAATTTGCAAATGTTTTCCGGTATAATGAAGGAATGTGTAAATTTTTTTGACGTTGTTTGTAATTCGTGACAGGAAGTGCAGATGCATTATATGTGTATTTTGAGCGGATATTTTTTTCCATGTACGTTAGTACCAAAATATTCGAAGTTCTTCACACAAATTGCAGAAGTTGTTTTTCGTGTACTGAGGGTCTGTTCTTTTCATTAGGAAATATGAGTTAGTAAATGAGTGAAATTGGTTGAGATTGGTAGAAGTGGATTGAAGTATGTTAAAGTGGATATTTTTTTTGTTGAAGTGAGTTGAAGTAAATTGAAGTGGATATTTTTTTGGTAAAGTGAGTTGAAGTCTGTTAAAGTAGGTTGAAGTGAGTTGAAGTTGGTTGAATTTTTTTGTATGATGGGTAGAAGTTGGTTAAAATAGTAAAAAATAGATTGAAATTATGTGAAGTGGGCTGAAGTGGATTGAAATTAGTTGAAGTGGGTTGACGTAGGTTGAAATTAGTATTTTTTATTGAAGTTCGTGAAGTGAATTGATGTGAGTTGAAGTGAGTTGAGGTTGGTAAATTTGGATTTACCAGCAAGAAGAACAAGGCTTAAACATACACGTATTTTTTTCGTTGTTTGTATTTGATTAATATATGAAAAAATATATCCGTAATTTATCTTACGAATAGCAAAAATTACAATATTTTGGGGGTAACAACAGCCACGTAACAATATTTCGTGCCTGAGTCAACACAGAAAAATATTTTTTCAGTCTAAAATTTTTTTTTATCATTAGTAATTACTATCACAAATAAAAGGTTACATTAAAAAAAACAAAATACTTAACTTACATTAACTTTTCTACTTCATTTAACTCCTTCTCACTCCTCCCCACTTCTTCCCACTCCTTTCCCCCCTTTCCCACACTTAAAAGAAAACACCATTCATCCTACCCACTCCCATCTACTCCTTCCCCCCCTTTCCTACTTTTGCCCATCCCACACCTACAATTTTCCAACGAAAAGAATAAGGCCTTAACCCAAACTTCTCCCAACTTATACCTGACCTCAATGACCTGCTTGCGAGATATAAATGAAATATCCCGTTCCCTTTATAAAACTTAATCAAAATCCTGGTGGCATAACATAACATTTCGCAAAATGCTTCTTCATTCAATAAAAGTAGTTCGAGCAAGATCAACTAGAATAGGTGAGACATTTTTTTAGTATTTGGCAATTCATCTTAGAAATAACACATTACAATTGGCAATTGGCCTCTAGTGTTTAACATCATTGCTATATCTCGTGGATGGCCTTGTGAACTTGATGGCTCCTGCCTCGAATGAGCAAATTATTGCATATACGTCACCGGCATTCAATAAGCACATAGAATAGAAGGTATTGATCACTCCTAGGCGTAAATTCAGGTTCCTGTATTTGTATGACATTATTTTTTTACTACTTGCCATACCTTCTCAGATATATCAGCAAGATTCGTCACTTCATGGCTAGCATTTTGCCTCTTGTGACATATAACGTTGTCATCCACGAGCATTCTGTTGATGAGTAGGGCATACAAATTACATCAGCTCCAAAAATCATGGCATTCTGATGTCTTTGTTGATAACCAAGTTGAGTTATTAATTAGTTACTCTTAGTTTTAATTAATCTTTGCTTTATATGGGTCCCTTTTGAAATAAATCTTTCTATTTAGAGGAGTGACGTCGCCGACAATTGGATCTCTTAAAATTAACTCTGCAAAACGAGGACTGATAGTGAGAGTTGTGGTTATTGTTGTACATTATGTCCCCTGCCCAAGTAGTTCATACTCATTTTCGGCAATCATAGTTGGTCTTTAATTATTTCAAGTGTTCCAAACAAAATTTGGCTTTAAGACCCCCACTACAGTTGGTTGGTTAGGGTTCCGCCTAGATAATTGACATGCTTAAAGAGAAGTAAACAACAATGATATGGTGGTTAGCGTAGCTTATCATATGATTGAGACAATGACGAGAACTATCTTCTCATTTGGGCTAAAATACAGAATCATGCATTGATCTTACAGATGATCTCACATATCCTTAATTTATATATTCACTACTTAGAAAAGGTTTCCATCATCCTTAATTTATTCGTGAGCCTCTTTAGCTCTCTTCTTCTGCCTTCTATGTTCATCTTTTGTAATAGAAAATATGAAAGCAATGAACCCTCTGGCCTAGCCTCCAAGGGTGGAGCCACATTGGGGCAAGGGGGTCAATTGACCCCCCAAATTTTTTGGGGAAAAAAAATTAGATATGGGATATTTTTCTAGATAAAACAGATAGATACATATTAATTAGTTGACATATATCTAATAAAAGTGTGCCTGGTAGGATGGTTGGCTGCTCTTTAATTGTTGCGGAGGTCTTGGGTTCGACTCTACTTCTGTTGTTCGCCTTCTATGTTTTTTTTTCTTTTGAGTTTTGCCCTTTCATTTTCTCTTATTTTGTTCTCAGTCCTCTCGACTCTCTGCTTGTCCAGACTCTCTGCTTTCGTCCTCAGTCCCTCACTCACTCAGACATTCACGCAGCCATGGCCACCAGTCCCACGTACTCTCCCTCTCTCTCTCTCACTCTCTGCCCAGTGCCCAGTTGCCGATGCTGCCACTTGTGCCGCCGCCTTCACTCCTCCTCAGCTGTCCTCCTAAGTCCCAAATCCAATTTGAGATAACTCCCAAAAATTTCCAATTTTTATTTTTAATTTTGTTATTTTATAAATAATTATGTTTATTTTACTGATTTTAGTATAAAAATTCATAGAATAAGTACTATAGATAGTTATTATTTTCTATTCTCTAAAAATATAATATTTAAAATTAATTATCTCCTTTTCTTCTTTTTTTTAATAGGAAAATAATCCTATGTTATTGTCAAAAAAAAAGAAATTATGAATTGAATAAGGAAAGTAAGTCATATACTGTATTACAAATAATTAATCTTAATATTTAAATATTAAAACTAATTAAAAACATCACTTAGAATATAGCAGTGAACTCCAAACAAATAAAACATATCTTCTAATTTTTACTATGTATAATACTTATAAACTATTTTGCTTTTTATTATTAGGATTCATAGATATAACTTATAAATATAGCTAAAGTTTTTTATCCTTCACAAAATAATTTAAACGTAATTACTCTTTTTAGGAAGGAACTTCATTATTGTCTTTCTAATATATGTATAAAAATTGATGTTGATGTTTTCAATGTTGAATATGGTTTGTTTTTATAATTTTGTCTGCAAATAATATTTATTTCTAAAAATATTAACATTTTCAACTTTGTATATAATTTATTGGGCGATCTTTATTTTTTTAAAATTTAACTATATGACCTATTGGCCTATGAAAATTGATGAGATAAAAATAACTTATGGGCGGTGCAACAATGATTAAACTGAATAAAGGGGGTTACGGGAATTGTGATGTTGAGGTAAGTATGTGATTAGATTTTTTTCCCCCAAAAAACTAAGGGCGTGTTCGGTAAAATTAGCTGTTTTACTAATGGTTAGCTGTTAGCAGTTTTATTAGCGATTAGCTGTGACCTACTGGTGGTTAGTGGTTTACTGTTCAACTAGCAATTTAAAATAAATGCGTTTAGTAAATGTAGTTGTTGAAGTAGCAGATTTATATCAAATGACTAGAAAGCATACAATAAACAAATATTTTTAGTAAATAAAAAGAAGAATTTTGTAATTTGCAACGCAACCACTACGTAGAGGTTCTTAAAAGCTGCTTTCATTAACTTTTGAAAAACACCACATAAATACCTAACCACTACCTTATCCACTACTTTACCGAACACTTTTAAGTAGTGGTCCATGACATTTTGACCACTGCAAACCACTAACCTCTACTTCAACCTCTGTTGTCGAACACAGCCTAAAAACAATCTAAAGGGTAAGATTTATATATTTTTTTTCTTGTTTCAAATGAGCCACGAAGGCAGTATAATATAATAAGGAAAGGAAGAATCGAACCTGATATCTAATATACTTAGGACCTCAATGGCTAAGATTTATATTGCAAAATGATCAGCAGTTTATAAGCACTAATACTTGAGATTTTAAAATTCGAGGAGGGAAGTTTTCTCAACCTCTTATATATCTTTACATTTATTATATAAAGATAATACTTTAATCACATACAGGATCAACTCTCTTTCGTGAAAAAAATAATAAACGAAAGTTCTTAGGTTAAAACTTTACCTTTGACGATTTTACATTTTCAAATTCAAAAAATTACAAGGAAATCTCACATGCATACAACACCTAATAGCCAGTATAAATGTCATGTCTTGTTACACAACTCCATGGTTACCAGCCAAAATCATGTACTTATCCTTCCTAGTAAGTCCAGTGCACTTAAACCCAAGTGCCTTCCCAATATCTCTCTGCACCTCATTGGCCACGTCGAACCGCGACCTCACACTGTCTTGACACGTGGATGCCCCGGGGACGGGGGCGAGCAATCGGACGACGTAGCTCGGGGTTGGGTTCATGAGGAAGAAGAGTGGGTCCAGACATTTGAGTCCACCAGCAGTAGTCCCATAAAACATGTTCACATAAGTGTCCATAGCCACAGGCACAATTTCTTGACTGATTTCACCGAACAGAGGACTAAACCTTAGGAGAAAATTTTCCCTACATGTAGTCCCTTCAGGGCACACCACAAGATCTCCTTGATCTAGGAGCTTCTTCATCATGATCCCATCTCGATTTCGATCACGGCTCAATCGGACGGTCCTGATTGGTGCTAGGATCTCGGACATCCTGCTTAGGCTGTATGTGACTGCAGTGAGTGGCTTATTGAGGGCAAATGAGAGGCAGAGTGGGTCCAATAGAGTCCTATGATTGCAGACGTATAGTTGACCCTTGGATTTGATCAAACCATTGGCTGCTGCTGCTGATGCTGCTGATGATCTTGAGGTGGGGGTGGATGCAGAGATTAATAGCCTCATGCCGGAGAATGCTAGAATAGGGCTTGAAATCTTTTGGGGCAGGGACAAGAAAATAAGTGCCCTTAAAACGGCCAAGAGAGTCCCAAAGGGCAGCCAAATGAAAAGGGCTAATGAGGCAGCTGGGGTGGGTTTTAGGGCCAATCTACCATCATGGAAGATCAAGGGTTTGGGGTAGCTGTCCCTTGGGAGGCATTGCCATTTCCTCTTTGTTGCTTCGTTTGTAAGATAGATTTCCTGAACATAAATGAAAAAGTGGTTGGTTAGCTTGTCAGTATTTTACATTTATTACTATTGCTTGTTTGTAATATTTTGTTGTGTCTTTCATATATGTTAAGCATGTTAGCTAGTTACTTAGGGATTGTTGATTCAATTAGTATTTACAATCCTCAATTAATTGATTGTGAAATGTGTCACATCATCTAACCATGCATTGCCCAAGGAAATAAATGATTGAATTGCGTAACATATAGTCTCGAAAAAGCATAATAATCAAAACATGAATTTTATATTGGTTAGTAATATAAAGATATCTTAAAGATTAGGTATGTGATAAATGTAGAAAAGCTAAAGACCCCCCCCCCCCAAACAAAAAAAAATGTTTACGGTTCTTCAAGAGTAGTTGTGCCATAAATGTAAGAAACTTAGAGAAGTAAAAAAATTAATGTTTGCTATTGACCCAAAAGAATGTCCATAGAAGGTTAAGAACAATCTAGAACTACAACCACATATATGACATGTATTTTAAACAACTACGTTTACTTTAATTGTAATGTGAATACATTATTATGATCTTATTATATACGTATTATTCATGACATTCCTAACAAACTGAGTAGAAACATCATGCATAAAGTCTAATTATCGTGCACGTCATATATTTTTGTTTAATAACTAGAAATAAATAAATGGACAGAATTTTATAGCAAGCATAACTCCTGCAATGATACTTTGTAGACATAACCACATAAAGAGGAAGAACATTTGATGGAAACATATTAAAAAGCATACCTTGCAAAAGGCAAAGAGTTGATCACTTAGAGATGCTTTGGAGCTACTAATTCCAATAACATTGGAACTCATCCTCTCTTCTTCCTTCAAAATGCCCTTGATGTGAATTAAATCATGCTTGTTATCTTCCATTATACCAATAAAATGCCCACAAAAAACCTTTAATTCCCTCCCAACAACATGGTCAACTTTTAAATAGTCCTTCAAGAAACTCTCAACCATGAATTGAGGCAAATGACTAACACCCACTTTTCTCTTGCACTTATTCACCATCTCAAACCCTTCCAAACCCACATCTTCAAGGAAAACCTTTGGCAAAACTGCCCTTCCCACCATAAAACCCTTTTTCTTGATCCCAAAGAAGGCAACCATGACCATAATCTTCAACCCTATTTCTTTGCCAAGGAAGCAAATCAAAGGGTACAAAGCAAGGAGGAGCAGTGCCCTTAAAGGGCTTCCGGCTTCGAAGGTGACAAGCATGAAGTAAGGGAACAAAGAGGAAGATTTCAACAAGGTTTCCTCCACATTGAAGATCAAGGTATGATCATGATCACCATGATCATCATACATCAATGGCTCCCCTGAACCAAGAAAAGAAGGGCATTTTTGAAGTTTAGGGTGGTGAGTAAGGGCATTGGTGACTTTTCGATGTAGGTTCCTGGGAGTTCTGAAGTGTTTCTGGAGAATGCGAGAGAAGAAGAAGATGATAGCTCTGAACAAAGAGATGTATATTGCCATGACTTTGTTATTTTTGGCGTGGCTCTGACTATCCCAGTCAAGATATTGTTCTGTATATATAGATGCAAGAGTAGGAAAGTGCCCTTAGATTTAGTGTTATTTACGAACAAGGGATTGTGTTTAGATGTGGGTGCGGTCGAAGTTGCATTAGATTCAAGAAGTACATGGATTTGGCAGCCTTTTGCTGCTCTAAAGGCCCGCTGTTTTGAAGGAGTTTGGAGGGTGAAGTCATGACAATAATAAATGTAGTACTGCTTAGGCGTGTGCAATGGGTCGTATATTTATGAAATCAAGGGGATAGATCCATTTAAAATAGAGTTAATAAAGAGTCGAGTTACTAATGGATCGGATCATTAGTGGGTCGATCCGTTAAGACAAACTAAGTTATTAACGGGTCGGGTCGGATCTGGTCGGTTCATTAATAGCCTGTTTAGTAGTACATTTAATTTTTTAAATCCTACTTGATGTACTAGTCTACGTGTTTCAAGTAGTTAAACTTATTACCAAAACTTTATACATACCAATAATTATTATATATAGTTTTTTGTGCAAATTTATTCCATTTTAAAACGGGCCAAAAACTGACCGCCCATGAGTCGACCCGACCCGGCTCGTTTATTTGCACAAAAGACCCAACCCAACCAAAATGGTTAATGGGCCGACCATAGCCCGGCCCGGACCACTTTATAAACGGGTCGTCCCTAACTTGACTCAACCCGATCCATTGTCATCCCTAATACTGCTATTATTACACCATCTCTCTTGTTTGATTGTTTCATTGGTCAATTGGTTTAGTTTGTCACTTATTCACAAAAATGGCTGCAACACTGGATCCTTTGCTTGCGGATTTTCCCCTTTCTTTAACATATAAGTTGTAGTAAAATAGATACGAACAAGTTCTAAAAGTATATTGATCTTGCGTTAGCAGCTTTATTTTTATTTAGAACATAATTTAATATACAAGATGTATCTTTGTCAATCTTAGGATAATAGGGAATTTTTTTTTCAGGGGATGGTCCAGATGACCACAACAATATAATATAATTAAAATATAGTGAGAAGGCGAAATCGAACATAAAATCTAATGTATCCAAAAGTAACTCACATGATCATTGTTGCTCATCCTCAATCTGTCTCTATTCTGCTCACTTGCTTAGTCACATCTCTCACCCTCTCAAATCCACTTAAACCAAATCTCTCACTTTAAAGAAGTGTTATTTTTTTTAAATCAAATGTCATTTTTTAAATCTACTTCTTTGGCATTAGAATGTGGAAATTCATATTAGAATATGGGGGAAAAAAATATCGTAAAAATTCTTTAATTTGAAAAATGGTCATAGCCCAGTAAGGATCCATGGACCCATTAGACTCACAGTTTAGATCTGGGTTACATCATTTTAGATCGAACGAGTCTAAAATAAATCTAAATTCAGATCTATTAAAAAAAAAAGTTAATAGATCTACCTCCAGATAAACCTGAAACTAAGTGGGATTAACACCAAGCTCTAATGCAAATTGCAAACCAAGCTGTCGCAGAGTGGCATCACTAAGTGTGAACGGAAAGAACGACAATGTGATTGGTGAGGGAAGCCATGTTGGGCGAATGATTTGAGGAAGTCTTCAAGGAAGGGGGGAACTCTTCACTTGCTCATGCCTGTGGCCCCCCCAATTTCCAAGGTCAGGCGGCGTTGTCATTTGCACTTGTATTATAACTTTGTCATAAATGCATAATTTAAATAGGAGCATAGTAATAGTTGATTGTACACGAATATGGAGAAACACGCAAACATGGCCAATTTAATTTTTTTTTCCCCCAATTGGAATTAGAAAGTGACCAATGAATAAGCTATATCAATAAGATTGTTAAGAAGTTAAATAAGTATTATTTGGTTGTTTATTTTATTTAGCAACCTGCAAAAAATAAAATAAAATAAAATACAGAACTGAAATGTTTTATATAAATATCGTTATATATATTTAGGTTGTGTTAAAAGGAAAAAAGAAAATCCTATAAAAAAGGAAAAAAGAAAAGAAAAATATTACTTCTATAAGCTCTGTTTGATCCTTATAAAAATTAGTGGAAAGAAAAATCGAAGGAAAAAATGTAACGGAAAAAAAATTAGGGAAAAAGTGAGTTTTTTTTTTTCCTTATTTGAATTGATGAAAATATACAAGAATTTAGATGAGAAATTTGAATGTAGATGAATTATTTCAATCATCATGATATCATCTAAGTAATGTGAGGTTGGAAGAATTTAGATAAGAAATTTAACGAAGGAAAAAATGTAACGGGAAAAAATTAGGGAAAAAGTGAGTTTTTTTTTTTTCCTTATTTGAATTGATGAAAAAATACAAGAATTTAGATGAGAAATTTGAATGTAGATGAATTATTTCAATCATTATAATATCATCTAAGTAATGTGAGGTTGGAAGAGGTTGAAAATTCTTTTGGGAACTTTTCTAAAACTTTTCTCACAATTTAATGAGGAAAATTTATCACTTGTTTTTAACAATTTTTTCACCTAACTTTCATCCATATTTTTTTTATGTGTAATTTTCTCTAAACCGAATATAAGGAAAAAAATTACTTTCTCAATTTTTCCTTTCTACTGAATTTTTTTACGTGGAATTCACCCCCAGCATTGATTTCCCTCCCGTATTCTTCCCACAAGATAGCTTTTAGTACGTAGTATTAATTAGTCAACATTCATCTTGTAGTATAAACTAGGATTATATCGTTACCGCTTACTATACGTACAAGTGCAAAGTCGGTAATGTATATCATATATTTAGGATTGTGTACTCCCACTTGCTACGTATATATATCTTTCCAACGTATATTTGTCATATGGACAAGTTTTAATATCTGGCCCTGACATGGCTTATGGAAGTATATACTTTTAGGAGTATGATATAGGTTTTGGGTAAAGCCTATATCATACTATTATGAGTATATACTCTTTAAAGTCATATCAGCACCATATATTAAAAATTGTCTATATAACAAATACATGCTAGAATATATATATGTGTGTGTGTGTGTGTGTGTGTGTGTGTGTGTGTGTGTGTGTGTGTGCGCGCGCGCGCGTGTGTGTACACACTCTTAAGTATATGATATATATTACCTGTACAAGGGTGCAGTTCAAATGTTTTCAAAATATATTATTAACGTAATAGATAGAGTTTGTTTTTCAAATAGCAGAAATAAATTGATACATTAGATTATTTAATTTTTCAAAGTTGAGCATTTTTTCCTTAATTCTTCTTTAGTAACAACATCCTCTTCATTTTTAAGTTCAACTCACATTTTTTATTGTATTTGTTAAGTTATTTCTTTATTAAACGTTTCTACTTTTTTGAAAGACTCAGTTTTATTACTAGGTAGTGATAAGACTATGTGGCACTGAATCACTTTCATATGTAGAACTGATGTTGCATTACAAAATATTTTTTTTAGTTATCGTTGTTTCTCTTTCTTTTTTCATTAAATTACTTTAAATTCCTTTTGTATGTATTCATACCATAATTATTTGATTACTAGTTTTCAAAAATTCTCTAATATGTGAGATTTTTCTTTTGAGGGTAAATTGCAGTAGTTAAATGAACCATTTTCTTCATTTATCTTATAAAGATTATATTACAATCTTACTTATTACTACGTAAGATATGCAAAAATTCCATACAAACATTTTAGTCAATTTTTATTTTAAGTTCATTAAATATAAATGAGCAATAAAAATATATCAAATTTTAAAAGTAGTAATAATTTCATAACAACATAATTATTATTTTTTGAGTTATTTTTTTACTTTTCTTTTTCATTTAAATCACTTCAAACTCTTTTTTTTTTTAAAATACCATTACTATTTATTTACTTTTTTTTTTTTTTCAAAATTCTCCAATATATGAGACAGCTTTTCTTTTTGATACATTTTATGGATCATCTTTTTAAGTTATTAATGTAATAAATTTCTTTTACAGTCCTACTATTAATACATATATGAGATATATAAAAAGTTAATTTTTTCGGATTCAATATGCCATTGCATTAATTCAACTATAAATGGACATATTTATGGAATCCAAATTTTTGAACACTGTTATTTCCTTAACCATAGGGATGTTTAAATTATAGGTCACTAAAACCACATATGATTTAGAAATGAAAGTTTCTCTTTAAAATTTTATGTTAATTTTTTTTTATTAGTATAGGTGGAATCACAAAGGTTAATGTGACAGAGTTAAAATTTTATCTCTAATATTGGCTCTGGAAATAAGATTGTCTAAATTAACTTATAATTGTGAATTCATGATGATTAATTATTGACATGCCGTGATTATTACTCCTGTGCTAAAAGTATCAATAATTAATTAAATGGTCAAAAGAAAGTCATTTATTCTTCAGATCTCTTGTAAGAATAGTTATCTAAGTTATTTACCACAATTTTAAAGATAAATAAATAAATAAAACAATTTATGGGTAAAATAAATAAACAGTTTAGGACCAAATATCCATTGCCAATCAACCAATGGGGGTAATTATAAGAAAGGAACACCTAGAAGCCATCAATTCACTCCCAAATAAACGGTCCAAAGTCCAATAAATTAAATGATGAAAATACATTAAGCAATATTAAAATTATAATGAAAATCCTTGCGTAACTGATAACAATTCAATTGTGATGTAAATATTGCCACCCATAGATAAGATATTTTATAAAAGGAAGTGATATAGGCACAACCTAATTAATAATACCATTTAATATATTAGAAATTTAAGGACAAAAACCTACATATCTCCTTAATCGATTACTTGTAACAATGAACAAGTAAGTTAAGAATATTTTAAAACAATTGCATTTTTTTTTTTTAATCCAAAAAGATGCACAATTTTTCTTTTTTTAAGCAAATGCATTTAAATTCTTAAAATTATATACAAAAAAATTATGTGTCTATTCTCACTTTTGGTCTAACTTTCATAATATATATTTGTTATTTATTCTGAACGATTAATTTGGTGAAATTTTGTCCAAATTGGCCGTGCTTGATATCTCGTACGATATGAAAGTAAATTAGCTACGAAAAATACATACTCCAATGAGGAGAGTTTACGGCAATGATTTAATTTGGTGAAAATAAATCAATCCAAGGCTGCTCGATCTAAAGGTATATCATTACATTAATATCTTAATTCTTACATTAGCAAAACATAATATAATTTTTACAATATCTGGATAGTTATGAATTTTAAATTAAAAAATAAATTAGTTTTTAATTTTTTTCCATTGTTTTTATAAAATATGTTCTTTCATATGTTTTTCATGTGCTATATTAAAATAAAAATTAAAATGTCTTAAACTAATTGTAGATTTCTTAATGGTTTTTTTAATTAATTATTCTTATTTGTATATAATTAAATAAGAAGCATAATTTAGTAAATATGATCAGTCTTAAAACCACAGGGCAATTCATAAATGCTAGGAACAAATTATATGCACTAATTGTTGTAGTATCACGTAAGTTAATAACTATCTTGTCGTATAGGACTCTTAATAACCCTAATGATACTTTTAACAATGATATTTCGTTTCATTAGTTGATTGTACGGTTAGCATATATGAACTCTCGTGTGAGATAAATATCCTTTTAACACTGACGTTTTGTTTTATTAATTCATTTTATATAAACGTGTTTCAATTTGATTTTCATAAAATTTGACAAGCATTAATTAATTATCATTTTTTGATTTAACTAAAGGTATTCACCGTCGATCGCAGTAACCAATTCCCTCACCCCAACCTGCGAGCTTCACTTAAGAGTAAAGAGCTATCCAAGAATTGGTCTCCATTCCCAAAGATCAATGATCGAACCCCTGACTAATTGATTAAGAGATGAAGTGAGCTACCACTACACTACAACCCCGTGTTGCATTAATGAGTTATTATAAGTATCCATTGATAAGATTTTTATAATCTTATGTGATTTTTTCGGCCAATGGGGGAATTCTTCACTTCTCCATGCTTGTGGGCCCCAATTGCGACATTGGCACTTGCACTTCTATTAGAGCATTCGCAACCTGAGTTCCGATTTTTGGAACTCAGGCCAGCCACATCAATAAAAGTTTCAATTTTGTGGAACTTACATTCCATCACTTCTTCAATCTTTTTTATTTAAAAAATGGAAAACAAATAAAAAATCAGAAAAGGACAAAAAAAATGGAATGGGAGGGGCAACGCTATGGCATTCCCCCCGTTTCCCACGCATATGACAGTGGCTGGAATTGTAAAATTCCAGATTGAGTGACACCCGGGCCCCACCCCTAGCCGTGCGTGGCTCACGCTGCGAACGCTCTTATAACTTGTCATAACCTTAGAATTTAAGTAGTCTATGATGATTAATACGCGAAAATGACCAAATTTATTTTGAATTTGACTTAGATTTTAGAAAGTGGCCGATGAAGTTATATCGATAAGATTATTATCAAGTTAAATAAGAGTTGATATTTTCTAGTATTTTTGAGTTAGTAGGTATGCTGACAGTTTATAATATTTTATCTTGTGTTTGTTGTAATATTTTTGGATTAAATTAGTATTATTTGGGTGTTTATTTTATTTTGTTGGAATTTGGTTTATCGTTTGCTGTACAGATGACCGTTTTAACCTACTTTGTCTTTTTTGGCAACCAGTTACTAAAATTAAATAAACTAAAATGTTTTAGATACATATTGTTACATAGTTGCAAAACAATAAGAAAATGTCTTTATGGGTCCAAGAAGAGGCGTATAAATGACTTGCAATAGCTTGGTGGGATTTGAAAGTAAGGTTCAGTACGATTCGTAAAGACTTTCTCAATTAAACTAATTGATATATACCCAGGTAACAATATGTCTTATGTTATGCTTCATTTTTGAATTTCAAAAGATTTCCAAAATATTCTATTTTTCAAGAGATATACAAATAGTTTTTAATTCCTAATCCTTTATTATTTAGAGTCCAACTAAATATTGATCTATTTTATAGACCTTTCACTTTTTTTTTTTTTCCAATTTTTGGATGGAACCTTACAAATCACTATGTCGGTTAAGAAGAAGAAAATGAATATATATATATATATATATATATATATATATATATATATATATATATATATATGTTTCTAAATAAATTCTAATTTGAGTAGTGTTAATAGCAAAAAAGAAAAGAAACAAAAACAATACCCCTAATTCAAATACAAAAATTTCCAAGTGGTGCTACGTCACATAATACTCCCATATGAACCAATTTCTTAACATAAAATGCTTTGCTGTGGATCTTAATGCAAGTTCAAGAGGGCAATTTGGTTTTTTTAGATGAATAAATGAATATTGTATGGTGTTTTTCTATTTTCTAGTGTTGCCATGATGGAGTGGAGTTCACATCCTGAAGCAATGTACCTTATATAACCATTGATTGATTCCCTCCCATATTCTTCCCATAAGCTAGCTTTTATTAATAAGTCAAGACTCAATAGTTGCTTCCCCCTTCACCCCCCCTCCCCACTTGAATAAAATTAAACTGTATTTTTTAGTATGAATAAACTATAAAGATCAATAAAGACAAAGTTTGAATTTTTTTTTTTTTTTTTATGTTAGCACAATATGAATATAAGTGGAATTGACATCTATCAATACACTTTTTCTAAACTGAATAGTTGTGGTACGAATGTACGATGGAGAGCAGAAAATAATTTAAGGTGAACCTAAATTATTGCAAAATTAGGTCATTTTCTTTACTATCCTTTTTTTCTGAATTTATTTTTGTTTTCTCTATTGATAAATAAAAATAATAATAGTAGTAGAATTTGTTTTCCATGAACATGTAAACGAATCTTGATTTGCTTATGAAGCCAACTTGCCCTTATAACATGCATAAAACATCCTTTTGTGGAAGAACTAAAACTTTGGAAATTGAAATATCACATATTTTAGTCTTACCCCCTGGCTTACAAAATTCTACTTAATTTTGACACGGTGTAGGTTGTAGGGTGCAACTCATCTTGCCATCTCTTTTAGGTGTACATGTTCCGGTCTTTGACTCACCATCTCGCCCCCCTTCTTTGAAAAAACCTTTCATTATTTCGTACTAGAGTTGTCAAATAGGTTAGATCGGATCGAATTCGTATTCATGTTAAACTTAAACAGGTTGAAAAATTCTTGATCTGAACTTAATCTGTTTATTAAACGGGTTAGAAATCTTGATCTGTACCTGTTTATTTTTTAAACGGGTTGACTTGAAATTTACCCAATAACATGTTTAATATAAACAGGTCAGGTTTAGGTTATGCGGTTACCTATTTATCCGCTTAATATTTTGACTAAAATATGATGACTGAGTATTATAAATTTTTTTTTTAACTTTAATATAGGATCATAGTGTAACCATTGTCTATGATTCACAAGAACCACGATTACAAAAAACAAATATCGACTTGATTAAATCTCACGTTTTCACAATTTCTCCCAAAATTATATGGTAATTGGATAAACAGATCAACTCATTTAATTCATTTAATTAAACGGGTAAAAGAGGTATTTTTTTGCATCAAAATTCTCAACTGGAACATAACCCAATTAATTAAACGGGTTAAACGTGTCAACTCATTTAATTAAAAGGCTGGAAAATCTTTACCCAAACCTACTTTAATTTCATATTCGTTCGGATCGATAATTATGCCGAGTTAACTTTTAACAACCCTATTTCAAACTTCCGAAATGCTTGTATAATACATAGTTTGTAATTTAATTAAGTGATTTCAGCAGTTCATTTCATGCCTTTTAAATTGTGCTAATGTACATTACAAAATGGTCATTGAGTTTACTCCATTGTAAGGTGCAGATATTAAATGAAAAATATTATCATAAAACTATGAGAATTTCAAAGATATAAAAATTAAAATAAATCAATTACAATAAATCGGTGTACTTTTGGTATACCTTTTTCAATGCAAATATAATCCTTCATATGCATGCATATATTGTAGACGGGGGTTGAAGGTGAGAAGTGGATTGTTAGTTTGTTACACAAGGTAGTAGCTAGGAGTATTACTGTATTAGTAATGTGGTATTGTTAATTTGTATTGCAAAATGATTAATGTTTTACTAAAGACATTCCTTAAGTGTCATTGTTTTAACTAAAAATGTTATATTATTATGTTTTAAATTGGAAGAACAGGGTATGGCTGAATAGTGATAGTATTTTATAACTTATAAATTGCATAAACTCATCTTTTTATTCACAACTTTAAATTTACTACAGATGTGGTTGACACGTACAATTAGGGCGTCATTTTGTAAACTTCGACGTAGCCGATAAATATTAAAACTTAACAATTTATAATTAATTATAATTATTAAAAATTTAGTATTTTAATCATAAAACACATTAATTGAGTTGAATCAAGACATTTAGGAGTGTTTTATAGTAAGACGCTGTTAATTACATGCCCATATTTTGTCTATTATGCACATTTGTCTTCATCAGTTAATTCCTCTCATACCACGCAATGCTTTTCTTGATTGAGGTTTTTTGGATCAAAAAATTGAGGTATTTATCCGTATGGTGCATCCTTTTTTTTTTTTAACCTTATTATTTATTCAATGAATTTGAAATTATAAAGTAAAAAGGTTGCTGAACATCGTCAAATGAAATTTTGGGAGCCCGCCACCACTGCATATCAGCTTCATCATTTTGACAATGCAGTCATTCAATCAAGAGCTCAAGTTGGAGTCTTCGAGATTAATTTCTGCTCACAATATTGTTTGGGGATTGAGGAAACTTGTCACTGCGAGTATGGAACTCTTCATTCGAAATTGTCAAAACTATATACCATTCATGCACACAAGACCTGGCAAATAAGTCATTTAACTTGGATACGGGTCGGATTAAGTTTGTTTCGGGTCATCTTTCAGGTTAAATGATATTTTGGATTGGTTCGGTTTAAGTCAGGAGAACTTCAATTCGGGTCGATTTCGGGTCAACCGATTTTTGGTTCAACAAGCTTGTTATGCAAAAATAAGCAACTTTGTAAAAAATTTTGGGTCGGGTATGGTTCGATTCGTGTCAATTCGAATTACAGGTCCACTATTGAGTGAACATATTTCGATATCGGACTGGGTATGAATTCGGATCACTCGGCTTAAATTTCGAATATTGGGTCCGTTTTAATGCACACAACCTAAAAAGATACCAACATGTGGATCTAAGGAGAGCTTAGGTTGATCTATGCAGACGTGGGCCAACTTGGCAGCTTTTAGGTGTTCGCTGGAGATGGCACAGACTCCGTAGGGATAAGGACAATACTACTCCGGTACTCCCCACCCCCCTCAAACACCCCCCCCAAAAAAAACAAAAATATTTATATATGTTGTGCTTGCATTCATATTCATTTCTCCGTTCGTTCACTATAATTCCGATAAGTCAACGCGTCCGGGCTTTTAGTCACGCCGGCTAGGGCACATTTATCATGGTCGACATGGAAGGGAACATAGTTTCTCCTTTTTTTCCCCCGAAAAATTAAGGCATCGGAAAACACACAAAAAACTGAGAGAGGCATCGAACAATCAAGGGAGAAAGCGTAGACTTGTCAGAAAACATCACTCTGTTGAAATGCTGATAAATTTTTCGAATCGATTAAGTGGTCAATATGAGGGCGCTAATTCAAATTTTCCCTTTCTCTTCCCCCCTCGTTTTAATTTAGTTAGATTTTGAAGCTTTCGTTGGGAAAGATGTAATATTTAATTAAGTTAGTTCTGTCTGGTGTAAATATTAATTTTATCGTTTCTCTTATTTGTTTTGACGCTTTTTTTTCTATTAGTGTGTTTAATATGCTGCATATTTTTTCATTCAAAATGTTAGTATTAATTAACTCTAATTTAGAGGTCGTCAGTAACTGGGGGCGATGTTGCAATGCATTCCATGACAATATCTTACCTTCACTCCTGAATCTGGATCTTTGGTTTAAACCTATGGAGCCAGATGGTCTCCACTTCAAGGATTATTCGGGAGCTTTTTCAAAAATCTTTGTAAAGCGAATCTGTTGTCCCTTTTGGTTTGCGGTTTTGATTTAAAGGGTAAACTTGATTTTGTAAATTTTCTTAAAAACTCACTGGCGAGCCTATTTCTTTTGTTAAACTTGATTTTATATATTGATTTTATTCCCATGGTTGCACTTGATATTTCGGTATGGCAGAACAGGATTTGGTTCTTAGGCACATGCGAGCTCCCTGATCCAAACCATCAGATACTGTTTGGACTAGGGAGCTGGGTTGTGTTTTGGCTCAGGAACCTAGCCGGGTTCCTCAGACCAGGGACAGTATCCAAGCTCCTGGTCCAGGCAGTGGCAGCAGTTTGGGCTAGGAGTTGGGACGGGTCCTGGAACAATTTCGGACCGTCCAAAAACCTAAAATCTTTGACTGCAAAAAATTGAAAAATTGAATAATGAATTTAAAACTAAATGAGCACCTATCGAGCGGATCCAGTCATTTGTGAAGGACCCCACTCAAATTTTGAATCGTGGTCCTTAACAAATAGATGGATACATACATGATACATCATTCATTTTAAAGACGTTATATTGTTATGAAACATTGTTTTAAATCTGTCAAAATTCGTAAAAGGAGAAACACTCTTGAAATTCGAAATCAAACGCAAACAACCAACGGTGATACTAGACCTACTAAACTGGTGTCATTTGATTTAGACTTAGATTATAGAATTTTTTTTAATTTTTTTTTTTGGTGTGTTGTTGTCTTCGAGTTGCTTGATGTAGTAACATGCACATAGAGGCAATAGACACGAATGTGAGGGAGGGCAATTCCAGCAGGTAGTCCAGTTGTTTCACCTCCCTTCGAATTAATCCCTGTGCGGCTGTGCCCTTTTTGAGATGTGCTCAACAAAAGAGTTGCCAATTCCCAACGGAGAACTAAGCAATCCATACATAAGCACACAAAAGTACCTCCATAATAACACTACATCGGTCCAAATCCATGAATCAAACAAAAATCCCATATATTGAGTACATCACATGAGAGGAAAAACAGACACCACATATCCATACAATAACAAAGTGCCAACCTCCAAGCACCAAAAAGATCCAAAGTCACAGTGACAAGACCATAACCCCAAAAGAAGACTATGTCACATAGGGATGGAACAAGCTGCTACAAAACTCGAAATCTAACTCCGAAATCCACTGCTCAAAACCTACAACCAGATGCCTACAAAATGATTGTTCAAGTCGAATTGATAACCTATTGGGTTTATTATCTAATGTTGCTTGGAATAAGGAGGTAATTAGCTCAGATCTGCCAGGATTAATAAGTAAAGCTTAGCTCTATGATACTATCAGTAGCCTCTTGAAGTGGAAGGCAGGTAGCCACCAAGCAATTGATTGCCTATAAAGAAGCACAGAAAGCAAGTCCAAGTGGCGGCTTCGATCTGCTTACCAGATAATGCAGTGACACCCCAGTTACTCAAAGCCACATCATGAAAGTTACTCACCATCTTCTCAACATGATCATCGAAACGACAGTACTCACAGAAGTCATAAGCCAAATCAAAGAGCCCAAAAGCTTTAAATATGTCATTCTTCTTAACAGTAGCAGCCAACTGAGCCAAGTCCACCGCATTCCCACACTTGATGCCGTACTCTGTCACCAAGGCCTCTAGGGAGTGCTTGATCCCAACCCCCACGAAGGAGAGCTCAGGGCGTTGAAGGAACCCCGAGAGGGAGAAAGGCGGTGAGCTCATGAGGTGGAGCTGGATGATCAAGCAGGTTGTGCCGTGACATAGCTTCAGTATTGCAACTCTGTCACACACTTTGGGGCCTCTGTTGTGTATGGTTTCAAACCTTTTTTCTATGCCTAATCCCACTACCCTTTTTGCAGTGGAGAATTTTGGGGTGAAGGTGGAAAGCATGTCTTTTAGAGACTGATCAAGCTCAGGTTCGGTGGCAATCACAGTGGTTGTCACCTCTCTTTTATCTATGGTGAATTTGTAGGTGTTTGACATGGTTTCTCTACACAATATAGAGAAGAGGAAGGAGAGAGATAAAAGATTAGGTATCAAAGTACAATCATTAAGCTAATGCATATTAATGATCCAAAAAGTCAAGTGTTCGGGCAAAATCACTGGCTTTTAGCACGATAAAAAGATGTACCCACTAATTAAAGATGGTGAGGTCCAGTGAAAAAGTTTAACTATTGTCTATTGTGCATATGTTTTCTCATTTGATACAAAAGCTTCCATACAAAAATCTGGTGAATTTACAACAGAACAAAGAAACACCAATGACACCAAAGGTTAAGGTTATCAGCCAACTTCACCCGTGGCGGATTTAGATTTTTAGCGCAGGGGTGTCCACCTAGGAATATTCATCACCATGTCTACTGTCAAATAAAATTTAAACAGTAGTCCTTCAATACTCATAAATTTTCCAAATTCAGTGCAAAATCTGATGTCAATAGATTCTCAAGAATTATATACTAAAAATCTAAAATTAAGAATTGTAAGCAAAAATTACTGACAAATAATTTTGACCAAAGACTTCATAGGCGCGGTAGCCAGTGAAGATCTCAAATACGTTATTAACATAAATGGTGCAAAAATCAGGTTCAAGGGCATTGCATACTAGGCGTTGGAGGCGAGACGCTATAGTCATCAAACATGTAGTTTAGGTGGGGCTTCAATGGCGTGCTCATACTCAGTGACAACAAACAATTCAATTTAACAGCACATCAAAGAATTCATTTGTTCAAGCAAGTGTACATCACTAAATTTGACTTGTCTGACTAAGTAATGCAAGCCCCCCCCAAAAAAATTGTTCAAAATTGAAATCTCAAATCATTTATCCGGAAACCCTAACCTGTGTGTATGCAGTATGTGTAGTGCGTGAGCGTGAGTGCGTGGCTGTGATAGTACCGTGATGGTGTCAACTTTCGCTAATCGGTGGGGCTGATGCAGTGGTCGGCGGCGGCTGCTCGGTGTTCGAGGTGGCGATTCAGGCGAGATGGTGAGATCGCGAGTCTGAGCGTCAGAGTCCACGAGAGCCAGAGAGGGCGTGTGAGTCGCAGAGAGGGGTCGGGCCTTCATCTATGTTCTACTAATTGTACTTCGTGTTTTTTTTTTAAGGGAAATGTTAGACTGTTAGTAGACTGAAGCGCCTTTGCTTGCTTGCCATTGGGCCGGTCCACTTCCATGTAAATGCGTCCAAGGTTTTTTTGGGCCTTTTTTGAGATGTCCACCAACAATTTGTTTCAAAGACTTCAAATCAGTCGATTAGACATTTTTGGAGTTAGGGTGTCCACGGACACCTGTGGGCTCCACATGAATCCGCCCCTGAACTTCACCATAGACAATCTACATTTTGTCAGTCACATACGTGCAGATATTATTTCTGCCTTATCACCGCCATCGTCTTGGTTGATTTCCACGGAAGTTGAACTGACAATATCACAAACACCAGAAAATCCTGCATGAGTTTCCCAACCCCACCTCTACTAAGAACAACAGGTTTACGACTGCTGCTCATCTTCTAATCATTCTGAACCCCAGTGGCTGACACAAGTTGGAGGAAACTACGCCTCAGGTACTAATGAACATTTTAGGATCTATGTGAAATTGTTGGGGGCACTTTTGAAAATTACTTGGTACCATCAAATCGCAGGAAGCTTAAAAGTGCGATGCTGTTTGCTGTACTCGCAGGACAATATCGTGCAGGAATGATAACTATTTTTTCTTCATTACATGATTTACAATTATACAATAAATACAATCAAGCTTAATGCGAGCTTCAGCAACTGCATACACGCGATTTGGATATGCACAAATTAATTACTTCAACTCCATGTATAACAAGTTTTGGAAGTGCAAGTGGCAAGTTTGCTGAGGCTAATGGCAAGCTCAGTCAATTTTTACAGGGAGTGTTGTCATGGCTGTTGCGCGGTTTTTAGTCCAAAGCATTTCGAATGTAAAGAAGACTTGCAAATAAATGTGAACGCAGCAACATAATATCCTCAAATAAATGTAAATGAGCTTTACCATCGATTCTTAAAGCACTGATACACTCTCATTGATTAAGCATAGCCATAAGTACATAAACACACCACAAAAGTATCTCCACACTTACATTACATTGGTCCACCAAAGGGTGATACTTACATATCAAATAAAAATCACATTTCCATAGCTAATTCGCCAGTAGATATAGATAATATTAGAACCACAAGCAAAGACAATCCTAAGGGTGGAAACAGATGGCTATAACACAGGAGATCTAACTCTGAAATCCACAAACGAAAGCCAACAGCCAAAATCGACAGTTTGGGTTTGAGTAGGATTGATCTCTGATCAGTTGTATTATTCAAAGTCCCTTGGATCTAGGTAATACGATCAGATTTCCCAGGACTGAAAGCCTCGCAGAACAACACTATGAACCATATTCATAATCCTGGTAGCTTGAAGTCAAAGGCAGAGACCCATCAAGCAAGTCATTACCTACATAGAAGCACATAAAGGAAGTCCAAGTTGCGACTTCTGTCTGCTTCTTAGATAATGTGGTGACACCCCAGTTGCTCAAAGCCACATCATGAAAATCACTCACCATCTTCTCGTCATGATCACGAGAACGACAGAACTGACAGACGTCATATGCCAAATCAAACAGCCCAAAAGCTCTAAATTGGTCATTCTTCTTGACACTAGCGGCCAACTGAGCCAAGTCCACGGTGTTCCTACAACTGATGCCGTACTCAGTCTCCAAGGCCTCGAGGGAGTGCTTGATCCCGACTCCCACAATGGAGAGCTCGGGGCGTTGAAGGAATGCTGAGAGGGAGAAGGGGAGTGAGCTCAAGAGGGGTAGTTGGATGATCAAGCAGGTTGTGCCGTGACACAGGTTTAGTATTGCAACTCTGTCACCCACTTTGGAGCCTGTGCAGTATTTTGTGTATATGGTTTCAAACCTTTTCTCTATGCCTAATCCCACTACTCCTTTTGAAACGGAGTGCTTTGTGGTGATGATGGATAGCAAGTCTTTTAGGCACCGATCAAGCTCAGCTACGGTGGCAATCACAGTTGTTGTCACCTCTCTCCGATCTATGGTGAATTTGTGGGTGTTCGACATAGTTTCGTTTTGCATAACAGAGAGGGGGAACGAGAAACATAAAAGATGAGGTATCTAAGTACTATCATTGAGCTAATGCATATTATTGAGCCAAAAAGCAATTGACTGGGCAATGTCATCATTTTGGTGGCTTTTAGTACAATAAAAAGATGTACCCACTACTTAAAGATCCCGAGGCCCAGTGAAAAAGTTCAAATATAGTCTATGGTACAGTATATGTTTTCTTACTTGATACAAAAGCTTCCATACAATATACGTTTTCTTATTTGATACAAAAGCTTCCATACAATACACATGAACAATATAGGTGAAATAGAATGTCAATTTACGTTGGAACAAAGACTACCAACAATGGCAAGACTTCAGGTTAATCGGCCAGTCTTTACCATAGACAGTTTACATTTTGCTGGTCACATATGTGCAGATATTATTTCTCCCTTACCACAACTATCCTTGGTTGATTTTCGTGGAAGTTGAACCAGCAAAATTGCAGAGACCAAACACTCCTGCATGATTTTATGAAACCCAGCTACAAAGAACAACAGTTTAACAACTGCTCATCATTTTGTAGTCATTCTGAGCACTAGTGGCCGACACAAGTTGGAGGGAACAAAGTCCTAGGCACTACCGTACTAAAGAACATTTTAAAATCTGCATAAGCATTTTTTGTTGTTTACAACAGCAGCAAATTTTGCCCTAGAGGAGCAATAACGCATGACGCACTGACACTGATGGGCTAAGTTAGACCATCGTCAACACCACCACCACCACCACCTCTCAGTGTGGGCTCCGCTTTCACGGGGTCTGGGGAAATCCCGATATAGGCAACCTTACTTTTACCGACATCCTTGCTTGTAGACAGGCTAAGTTAGACCATCGTTAGTCCCTCATAAATCCTGATCCATACTACCGAGTTGAGCAATAACCCAGCAAAATCATCTTTCCGGGAGCTCACTGCAAGGAAAGTGAGTCTGATAAAAGCTCGTCGCCAGCAAAGATATATGTCTACAAAAGCGTGGCTGCAAGCCCCAATTATCCTCTTTGGTTACCTGAAAGCAATGGCGCACTGTGCGAGAAAGGAATGTACGTTGGGGGTGGGGCATACATATAAAACAGATAAAAATTCTGTTCCTGATATTGTATTCTATGCGAACAACATTTTCTTTATCTCACCCGGTTGCTCTGAGTATTGGTATCTTCGTGTCTTACAACTTCCTCAGTGTTTTCCACAAACATCATAAGCCTTGCTAGAAGTGCCCCTGCGGTGGGGGGAGGGGGGTAGCTACTAGCTAGTTCCCAATCGAGGAGTTAATTTTTGAGGGCATTGTACCCAAGTAAAAAAAGCTTAAAGCATTGATTAAGCTGCTCTGTCATTAATTAAGCATAGCCATACATAGACATACAGCACAGGCTCCCGCACAGTAACATTACATCGGTCCACACAGGGTAATACATTTACATGTGCAACAAAAATCTCATACTAGGCATGCCACAGAAGATAAAAACAGACGCCATATCCATATAATAACAAGATATCAACCAACCTCCAAGCACCACAAAAGGTTCACGGCTACAAAGACAATACCACAACCAGCGCAGAAGGCTCATGGCTACATCAACAAATGCCACAGCCACAACTGAGGACTACCATATAATCTCAGGTTGGTTGCTTGGAGATAGGTGATCAGATCTTGAAGAGGAATTATTTGGCAAAGACCCACCAAACAACTGATTGCCTATACAGAAGCACAGAAAGCATGTCCAAGTGGCGGCTTCAATCTGCTGCTTGGATAATTTTGTGACACCCCAGTCGCTCAAAGCCCCATCATTAAAACTATTAACCATCTGCTTGTCGTGATGATCAAAATGACAGATCCTATCAGCCAAGTCAAGCAGTCCATAGAGTCTAAGGACATCATTCTTCTCAGTAGTGGCAGCCAACTGTCCTAGGTCCACCACATTCCTACACTTAATGCTGTACTCTTTCTCCAAAGCCTTGAGTGAGTCCCTAATCCCAACCCCGACAAAGCAGAGCTCGGGGCGTTGAAAAAATCCCAGGAGGGAGCACGATGGTGAGCTCAGAGGGTGGAGCTGGATGATCAAGCAAGTAGTGTAGTGACACAGCTTTAGTATTGCAACTCTTTCAGTGACTTTGGAGCCTGCTTCGTTGTGTAAGGCTCCAAAGCTTGTCTCTATGCCTAATCCCACTACGCTTTTTATGTTGGATGGCTTTTGGGTGATGGCGGATAGCAAGTCTTTCAGACACCCATCAAGCTCAGATGCGTTGGAGATTACAGTGGTTTTCACCTCTGTACCATCTATGCTTATTTTGTGGGCGATTGACATGGTTTCTCTGTCGGTGCAAAACGCAAGGAAAATTGATTTTTTTTTTTTTTGGGGGGGGGGGGGGTTGTTACTTATCTTTGATCATTTTCAGTCCCTTACACCCCATGCATATAATTGAGCCAAAAAGCAAGCTCAAGTGGCAGACAAAGTCATCTTTTTTGTGGCTTTTAAAACGATGCAATGATAATCTCACCAAATATTGTGAGGTCCACTGATGCTAAGACTTTCGTGCTTGACTTCAGGGAGAAGAAACAAAAAAGAAAAAATTCAGCTCTGGATTACAAGTAGCACAGAGTAACATCATAAACCAAGATTAGGATCAAGAAAATAGCAAGAATAATGTATGGAAAAGCTAATTTAGGAATTTGTAAATCAAATCCAACAGCCAAGGGGTGAAACATATACAGCTGAAGTTCGGGTTGTTAGAAGAAATGGATGACAAGTACACACCAAACAAGTTATTGAATATATAGAAGCAGGACCGAGCGGCCACCTCTATCTGTAGCTGGGTTAATATGGCAACATTCAGGCCCTCAAAAGCCGCATTACAAAAACTGTTCATCATCAAGGTCGAGCTGAATGATCAAGCAAGTTGCGCAGTGACACAACATCTAGGCGATATTGATGGGCAGTTGTGAGATGTACTGAAAACATTTACTGTATGTTGTTCTCATGTGAGATTAGGAATTCTAGGCAATATTGGTGGTCAAACTAGTGTCCGCCCACCCCTCTCCCCACAGCCAGCTTTCCCTTTCGTTTGGTTGAAGCTTTTGCCACTTCATATGCTCTACTCATGGGACAATATCGTGCAAGAATGACAACTATTTTATTTAAAATAACAGTGATCATCATTGGAACTGGAGGATGAATAGGAGAGCCCACCACCAAGCAAGTGATCGCCTACACCGAAGCATAGGAAACTAGACTGAGTTATTGCTCGCAGAGATGGCCCATAGAAAGCTTCTTAGATGTTTATCGAGCTGAGGTCCAATGTTGACTATGGTGGTCTCAACATCTTTGTTTCCTATGGAAGTTCTTTTGGGAAAAGACATTAGTAGACATTGCAGGGGTTTCAATTCTAAGAGTTCGGAGGGATATGTCATTTTGGCACAAAATGCTGCCCCAATTCTAGTCCGAGAAGTACGAACATAGCAGTGTGTTTATATAGTTGAAAGATAGTGGAAAGTGTAACGAGAAGAAGAGAAGGTAGTCCACACAACTTCCTATACTCAGCAAGCTTGGTTCACTAGGAACTAGAGTAGTGAATTTGTTTCTCCTTCCCCTTCCTCATCACTTAATGCTGAATAGCAGGAGACTAGGAGTATTAGTTTTAATTGGTGTATGAATATCCCACGACAAAGAATGACTCATTAGACTCTGATCTGACACATTTTTACGCCATGTACTCCCAACGCACAAGTTAATTTTGGGCTTCGGTCCATGGGAAACAGATTTATCAGCTACGGTTAATCTCTATAATTAAGCCAGTTCAACTAAGCCAACGATCAAAACCACCACAAAAGGCCAGATAATCGTGATTACACATGGTAGAAGATCAAAAAAAACAGCTCAAAAAGAGTTTGAAACCAAGAAATGGATACATTGCTGAAAAGTGGAAACCTAGAGATCTATATTCATATTATACCAAGATACCAACAGCATACCTGCAAGTGCCATAAAACATCCAAAGCTACATAGAAAATACCATAACTACAATTGAAGAGCTCCATAGGAATGGAACAAACTGCTACAGAAAGCAAAATCTGACTCCGAAAGCCACCCCTCAAAACCAACATCCAAATATCAACAAATAGATTGTTCAGTATAGGTTCAAGGAGGATTGATATGAGATTGAGTTTATTGTTCAAAGTCTCGTGGATGAGGAACCCAGATCAATTTGCCAGGACTAAGTAAAACCTAGCTAGACAATACTATGAGTCATAACCACTGTGCTAGCTTGAAGTGGGGATGGCCCATAGGAACTTTCTTAGACATTGATCAAGCTGAGGCTGCTGTTGATTAAAGTGGTGTTGACATCTTTGTATTTTATGCCAAGCCTTCGGAGGCAAAAAAATTTCAACGAATTGGCATATAGGAGTATGATAGGTGTATGTATGTTGGGGTGGAAGATGTGATTCTGAGCGAGTGCACAAGTTTCTAACAAAGACTGGAAATGTCTACACTTGTTCCTGCACAAGTTCCTGTGATTTGAAAATGAATACCCAGGTGCATAATCATTGGGCAGTTAATGAATGTAAGACAAGCTTCAAGTTCTAATCTATGCAATTCATTTGGTAGTAGAGTTGTTTTACCTCCCTCCTATTTAATCACTACGTATCTAATGAAGTCATTGCTGTTTTTGCCAGGAAACAAGAGTTGCTGAACACAAATGAACTTGAATGTAGATTTAGTTTTGCCAAAAACATAATGAGCTTCATATACTGTGCTCAAGAAAAGAGTAGCTAATTCCCAACGGGAGAGTAAATTTTGAGATATTGACCCCTAGGAAAAGAACTTTACCATCGATCCTTAAAGCGAAAAGAGATTTACCATCGATCTTAAAAGCTCTGATTACTCCACACTGTCACTTATTAAGCATAGCCATAATTACATAAACACACCACAAAAGTCCCTTCGCAACTATATTACATTGGTCCAACCATATATCAAATAAAATCGCATTTACTCGATAGTCATATAGAAAGATAAAGACTATCCTATGGATGATCTGACGGCTGTAACACAGGAAATCTACCTCTAAAATCCACAAATGAAGGCCAATACCCAACCTTTCTACAGATTACTTAGTTTGGTTCTGAGTAGGATTGATCACTGATCAGGTTTATTATTCAAAGCCCCTTGGATCTAGGTAATCAGAACAGATTTGCCAGGACTAAGTAAAGCCTACCAAGGCAATACTATCAGCCAGAATCATAGTATAGGTAGCTTCAAGGGGGAGGCGGAGACCCATCAAGCAAGTCATTGCCTACATAGAAGCACATAAAGGAAGTCAAAATGCGGCTTGAATCTGCTTGGCAGATAATGTGGTGACACTGAGTTACTCAAAGCCACATGATGAAAATTACTCATCATCTTCTCAACATGATCATTGAAACAACAGTACTCACAGAAGTCACAAGCCAAATAAAAAAGCCCGAAAGCTTTAAATATACCATTCTTCTTAACTGTAGCAGCCAACTGAACCAAGTCCAGTGCATTCCTACACGTGATGCCGTACTCTGTCTCCCAGGCCTCAAGGGAGTGCTTGATCCCACTCCCCATGAAGGAGAGCTCAGCGTGTTGAAGGAACCCCCAGAGGGAGAAAGGTGGTGAGCTTATGTGGTGGAATTGGATGATCAAGCAGGTTGTGCTGTGACACAGCTTTAGTATTGCAACTCTGTCACACACTTTGGGACCTCTGTTGAATATGGTCTCACACTTTTTTTCCCTTATGCCTAATGGCTAATCCCACTACCCTTTTGGTGGTGGAGAGCTTTGGGGTGAAGGTGGATAGTATGTCTTTTAGACACTGATCAAGCTCAGGTTCGGTGGCAATCACAGTGGTTGTCACCTCTCTCCTATATATGGTGAATTTGTGGTGTTTGATATTAGCTTCTTTTTGGAAAACAGAGAGGAAGGAAAGAGTTCATGCTATCAAGATACTTCACCAGTTCACCATAAATTATAATACATTCTGTCACTCTTATACATGTAGATATTATTTCTCCCTCATCAGAACCATTGCCTTGATTGATTGTCAGAGAAGTTAAACCAGCAAAATCACAGAGACCAGACAATCCTGTATGAGTTTGCGAAACTTCAGCGACTAAGAACAACAGTTTTACAACTGCTCATCATCTTCTAATCATTCTGAACACCACTGGCTAACAGTAGTTGGAAGCAACACAACAAGGTCCCAGGTACTAAAGAACATTCTAAAACCTGTATAAATATCCTCAAAATCTTTAAGGGCACTCTTAAAATTTACATGGTATCACCAAATTGCAGGAAGCTTTAAAATGGAACACTGTTACAGAACATTTTCAAATCTGCCACTAATAAATACCAAAGTTGTCAGCCAAATAAAGCAACCATCAGATAAACATTTTCCGATGTTCATAATAACATCAAATTTGGCCCTAGAGGAAAAATAATTGTGACACACTGACGCTGATGAGCTAAGTTAGAGACTCAAGCAATAACAAAGTGTTTTTTTTTTGGTTTTTTTACAGGTGGCGTAAATTTGACATACCTGATTGAATAGACTTGCACATCATTCACATGAACCATCAGCTTCAACAGGAAGGCACTTTGTTGCTGACCCGATGTTTTTCTTAACACATCGTGCTGCTCGGGTTCAGCTAAGATGTCAAGTTCTTAATATGCTTCTCAACCCATGTGCTAAATTGCTTCTTGTCTCCACTACTATATCAACCAAATTTTGGGCTTGGTCATCCACTCCCTGATCAACTTCCTCTCCTTCAGCTCGTGGATTCCACTTGCCATTTCACCTCCCATAGAACTCCATCTAAAAGCTCATGGCAGAGTCTGATTGAAGCTCATCGCCAGCAAAGACATATGTCTACAGAAGCATGGCTGCAAGGCCCTATTGTCCTCTTTGGTTACTTAAGAAGAATGATGTGTTAGTATATATGATTGAAGAGCGGAAAAAAAGAAAAGAAGAATTCTGCGTTCCTAGCAGTGTTATAATTTCCTAACAGGAGTTGGTGTTTTCCACAAACATGATGACCTTCATTAGATATACCCAAGGACAAGAGCTTTACGACTGATGCTTAAAGCACCGATTAATCCACTCATTAATTAAAGCATAGCCATACATAGACACATTGCCCAGGCGCCTCCACAGATACATTACATTTACATCGGTCCACTCACAGCAGGGTAATACGTTTACATATGAAACAAAAATCTCATACTAGGTATGCAACATAAGATACAAACAGACACCATATCCATATAATAACAAGATATAAACCAATCTCCAAGCACTATAGAAGGTTCACGGCTACAAAGACAACACCACAGTCAGCATAGAAGGCTCATGGCTACATCAACAATGCCACAGCCACAACTGAGGACTACCATATAATCTCAGGTTGGTAGCCTGGATGTAGTTAATCAGATCCCGAAAAGGAATTATCTGGCAAATACCCACCAAACAACTGGTTGCCTATACAGAAGCAAAGAAAGCAAGTCCAAGTGGCGGCTTCAATCTGCTGCTTGGATAATGTAGTGACACCCCAGTCACTCAAAGCCCCATTGCGAAAGCTATCCACCAGCCCTGTATCATGATCAGAATACAAAAGAGACACCTTTTCAGCCAAATCAAGCAGGCCATAGTTTCTAAGGATGTCATTCTTCCTAATAGTCGCAGCCAACTGACCCAAGTCCACGGCGTTCCTACACTTGATCCCATGATCTGTCTCCAATGCCTGGAGGTAGTGCCTGATCCCAGCCCCCACGAAGGAGAGCTCAGGGAGTTGGAGGAACCTCGGGAGGGAGCACGGAGGCGAACTTATCAGATGGAGCTGGATGATCAAGCACGTGGTGCCATGACACAACTTTAGTACTGCAACTCTTTCTTTCACTTTAAAACCTTCAACGCTGTTTATGACTCTAAAGCTTTTCTCTATTCCTAATCCCACTACCTTTTTTAAGTCTGAATTCAGGGTGATGGCAGATAGCAAGTCTTTTAGACACAGATCAAGCTCAGGTGCGGTGGAGATTACGGTGGTTTTCACCTCTCTACCATTTATCCTGAAGTTGTAGGTCTGTGACATGGTTTCCCTAAGCAAAACAAAGAGAAGGTTCTTTTTGGGGTTTTTTTTTTTTTTGGGGGGGGGGGGGGGGTGGTTTTGATAATTTGCAGTCTCTTGAAAGCAAGCTTGAGTGGCGAACAAAGTCATCTTTTTTTTTTTTTTTTTAATGACTTTGAATGCAATGGAAAATACTCCCACCACGTATTGTGAGGTCCACTCATACTAAGGCCTACTTGCTTATAGCATTTTACATCTGCTACCTACTTTAACTTGCTCAAACATGTTAATTGTTAGTCAAGTTTACTCTAACCCAAATCAAAAAAAAAAAAAGTAGGAGTCTATTCGAGCTAGTGGAGGTCTTGCTTGATTTTGCTTAATAAGCAATGCAGAGCACAAAGACGAGCCGATCTTTGGCCACGTCAGATTTAACTGAGCGATGCTCAAACTTTACCAAACTATGACATTACTTTGTAATAAAGTAATATACAATTTTTAATGCGTAATTTCAAAATATAATATAACCCTAATATTTCGTAATCTAACTTTACTATATGATATAAACTCTCCAATAGTGTGTGTGTATATATATATATATATATAGATATATAATATATATATATATATATATATATATATATATATATATATATATATATATCCTCAACTAACACACTTATATTTTATATAAATAAATTACATTAATGGGCCGGTTTAAAATTAAAAAAGAGGTGAAGAAATGTTATTACCCACCTACTGTCACATTATATTTACTCCAACCTTTTGAAATAAATTTTAGACGGTTGAGATTATTAAAACTCACCACCTAACCTTGGTATACTTAATTATTGCATTCTCACGTCTTTATTTGTACCCCACCAAACATCACAACTCCCGCACCACCTGAGGTCTTCTCCTCTGCCCCCTTGTCTATTTTACCCACCTTACCCTGGTATGCTCTATCATAACATTCAAAGAATCACTACAAGAATGCTCTAAATCTGTGTTCAATCTGTTCCAACCTGCTCAAATCTGTTTCAACCTGCTCCTAAATACAATAAACATGCTCTACTCGTAGGACAATATCGTGCAAGAATGCCAACTACTTTTTCTTCAGTCCATGATTTGCAAGAATAAATGCAATAAATACAATGAAGCTTAATGTGAACTTCAACAACTGAGTACATGCGATGTGGATATGCACAGGTACGAAAGTCTGAGAAGTCAAATGGTAAGTCTGCTAAGGCTGATGGCAGCTTGATCCATTTCTAAAGAAACTAAGAGCTGTGCTTGCACCATGGCAGCTTAAAGCACTGATTCTGGGGAGAAGGGAAGGGGGGGATTACCATTGATGCTTAAAGCACGGATCAATATAACAAGCCTCACTCTCATTGAATGAGCATAATCATACACTCTAGGAGGGAACAGTTTGATAGCATCCACACCAGAAGGGTTTATTAATTTTGTAACTTACTATAGAATTAGAATTACAGTAATCTAAGTTGTAGCCAATAGAGATAGATATCTATTGTAATATAAAAAGATAAGCAAGTTCGATCTTTACCCCACTTAATTCAGACTCCGAAATCACCAAATCAAACGCAAGAACCAAAGATAAAACTAGACCCACTATAAACTCGTATCATTTGACTTCAACTTAGATTAGATACGGTTTCTACTCGCCATATTTGGGATCCAAGGCTCATTAATTGAGGTCAGGTAATCGGATACCATCGGTAGTCAAACAGCTAACTTTGTCGAACATGGTCTGAGTCTTGTATCAGCAATAGCGGCTTGAAGTCTGAGACATGGTGGGCTAGAACCCACCAAACAAGTGATTCCCAAGATAGAAGCAGAGGAAGCATGACCAAGTGGCTACTTGAACCTGTGCGAGGGTTAACATTTGAGCATCCCAGCTACTCAAAGCTTCACAACCAAAACTATTCCTCATGCCCTGGACATCTAAAACACACAATTTTTCAACCAAATCCAGCAGCCCATAAGATCTAAGCATCCCATTCTCCCTAACAGTGGCTGCTAACTCACCCAAGTCCACGGCGTTCCTACACTTGACCCCATAATCTCTGTCCAAAGCCTCTAGGGAGTGTCTGATGCCGACCCCAACGAACGAGATCTCCGGCAGTTGGAGGAATGCAGAGAGAGAGCACGGGGCGGAGCTCATAAGGTGGAGTTGGATGATCAAGCTAGTGGTGCCATGATATAATGTAAGTAGTGCAACTCTTTCACTGACTTTGTTGCCCACATCTTCAAAGCTTTTCACAATGTGTAATCCTACCACCCTTTTTGTACTGGATTTTTGGGGGATAGTTGAAAGCAAGTCTTTTAGACACCGGTCGAGCTCAGATGCGGTGGAGACTGCGGTGGTTTTCTCCTGCCTATTACCTATGCTGAATTTGTAGGTCTTTGACATGGTTTCTGCAAGCAAAACTCGAAAATGGGGGGGTTTTTTTTTGGGGGGGGGGGGGGTTGTGACTGAAGTTTGGTCATATGCAGTCTCTTAGACCCAATGCATATAATTGAGCCAAACCAGCAAGCTTTCAGTGGCCGACAAAGTCATATTCTTTGTGGCTTTTAATACGTTGGAAAGATAATCCCACCAAATATTGTGAGGTCCACTCATCCTAAGACTTTGATGCTTGACTTCGTGGAGATGGAACCCCCCCCCCCCAAAAAAAAAAAAAAAAAACTAGATTGCAAGCAACATTAGAGTAACATCATAAACCAAGGTTCTTTTGAAGTCAACATCATAAACCAACATCGGAATCAAGCAATTTGGTAGAATAGCACATGGAAAAGGCGAATTTAGGAATTTGTAAATCAAATCTAACAGCCAGTTAAGGGGTGAAACATGGATAGCTAGCAGGATCAGATTCCCAAAAGGCAGTGTTATTAGGCAATTCGCAATCACCGGAATCAATTCTAGTAGGGCCCTCCCAAGTTCTACACACGAGTAATTTTTTTGTTGGGGCCAGTTTGTTTCATGGAATAATACTCATGAAGGAATATGATAGAGTTCCTCCATGTATTCCAATTCTTCTTTTATTTTATTATTTTTTTTACTTCAAAATCAGTTTTTTCTTTTTTTTGGGACTCAAAAAAAATGCGTTATAAAGTGGATTCATAATAAATATTTTATATGGTAATTCAAGTTGGAATTTCATGGGTTGGAGAAGTGAAGGAATGCAAGTTTCAAAAAATGAAATTTTTGCTGATGTGGCAGGATGAAGTTTCAAAATTTGGAATGTGAGTTGAGAATACCTTTAATACTGTTCATCATCAAGGTGGAGCTGAATGACCAAGTAAGTCTTGCAGTAACACAACATCTGGGCAATATTGATGGTCCATAATGATGAGGTGCACCGAAAACATTTACTGTATGCTGTTCCTATTTGAGCCCAGGACTTGTAGGCAATATTGATGGTTAAAACAGTGTCCCCCTGCCCCTCTCCCCACCACCAGCTTTCGTTTTCGTCTGGTTGATGCTTTTGGTACTTAAAATCAGTGGCGGATCTAGACATCCTGATCAGAGGTGTCCACCAACTAATATTCATTGTCATATGTACTAAAACAAAATCTAAACAATACACGAGATATTATAATAATATACTATTAAAACTATTCTTCATGGTTTTTCATATTCAAAAATCGATTTATGATAGAATCATTAGAAATTGTGTCAAACACAACTTTCTTTATGGAATGAACCAAAAAATCGTTCAAATATTAAGCCATTGACATGAATCACTAATATTAGATGCACCCTCATTTCTTCCATCGTTATGACACTCATTAATACTTAATAATCTCCATTGTCACTTACATTATTTTTTCTTCAACCTTGTTAAGTTATTTCCTTTTCAAGTATTGTAAAATGGAATTAGATTGATTCATATTAAATGGGGCAAAAAATAAGGAAAATGAGATAAGCTCAATAGAGAGATAATAACTTAAATGTAAAATTAAGTTCAGCTAAGAATATAGATTTCAGGAACCTAATAAATTGCAAAAACATATACCAAAAAAATAAATAAATAAATTGCAAACAGGCATAATATCTCGTATCCCCATGCCTCTTTTATTGTTTAGGTGAATAAGCTAATGACCTGCATTCATTGAGAAGAGATAGACATTGGAATAAATTACTTTTTATTGTCATACCTCTTTTTGGTGTGCTTTTTATTAAAAAATTAAAATTGCTAATATTTAGATAATTGGGCCGATTGGATACTTAAATTTATGGGTGTCTATAATTTTTTGGGTTATTTTTAGGGGTGTCCATATATATCATATATAACTCTTTCAAAATAGCTTGTTAGACATTTTTTTGGACTAGGGGTGTCCATGACACCCCTAGCCTCCACTAAGATCCACCCCTGACAGCTATTTTTTCTTCATTCCACGATTTGCATAGATGCAATACATACAATGAAGCTAAATATGAACGTCAACAACTGAATATACGAGATTTGGATGCGCATACAAATTCATTCAACTCCAATTGTAACAAGTTTGAGAAGTTAAGTGGCAAAAATGTAGACCCAAATCCATGCATCGAAAGCAACACAGAGGAAACAAGTCTGAGTAGTGACTTCAATCCGTTCAGAGCATCGATCGGGTGGTAGCAGCCTGGCCATTTGTAAAAGCCACAGCTCTACTACTGGCCACGATCTTCTTCTTATCAAAAGATGAACTTTATGAGTCAAATCCGTCTTCTCACAAGCTGTAAGGAGTCCCTTCCAAGAACAGCATCTGCTAAATCACCCATATCTGTGATATTCCCATACGTGATCCCATAGTCCCTTTCCGAGGCATTGAGGGAGTGCCTCATACCAGCCCCCAGAAGGGTTAAGTCTGATATTTGGAGGAATTTAGAGAGAGAAACATAGGGGCTAACTTGATGTGGAGAAGAAGTTCGATAATGAGGCAAGAGTTTACGGACACAGCTTCTGTATCGCCACTCCTTCAATGACAATGTTCCTAGGAATACCACATTTGGGCCCCGGGTGGTTGTCTTCATAATGCTGCTTATGATAAATCCCACTACTTTTTTGAGTTATTGTTAGCGGAGAAGGCCCATAGGAACTTTCTTAGACATTGTTTTTGAGTTCTTTGATAAAGGAGTATGCATGCTACGGTATGAGACGTGATTGTGAGCGTGTGCACAAGTTGCTAACAAAGACTGGTTATGTCTACACTTGTTCCTGCCCAAGTTCCTGTGATTTGAAAATGAATACCAGGTGCATATTCAACGGGCAGTTCATGAATCTAAGACCAGTCTCAAGTTCCAATCTATGCAATTCATCAGGCAGTAGATTTGTTTCGCCTTCCTCCTGATTGATCCCTCTATACCGTGTGAATTCTTCGCTAGCTGTTTATGACAGGAAACATAAGTAGCTGAACACGAATGAACTTAAATGCAGACTTAGTTTTGCCACAAACATACTGAGCTTCATTCATATACTGTGCTCAAGAAAATAGTAGCTGATTCCCAACGGGACAATAAATTTTGGGACATTGACCCCAAGGAAAAGAGCTCTGCCATAGTACCATTGATCCTTAAAGCTCCAATTACTCCACATTGTCATTGATTAAGCATAGTGTAAGTACATGAACAAACCACACAACGACTTCCACGATTACATTACATTGGTCCAACTAAATAAAAATTGCATTAATTCCACAGCTATGTGGATAGATAATATCAGAATCACAAGCGAAGACCATACTAAGGATGAAACCGATGGCTGTAGATCAGGTTTATTATTCAAAGTCCCTTGGAACTAGTAATCAGAACAGATTTGCCAGGACTAAGTAAAGCCTAGCAAGACAATACTGTTAGACAAAATCATAGTACA
This sequence comes from Carnegiea gigantea, assembly GCA_029747015.1. Classification (NCBI taxonomy): domain Eukaryota; kingdom Viridiplantae; phylum Streptophyta; class Magnoliopsida; order Caryophyllales; family Cactaceae; genus Carnegiea; species Carnegiea gigantea. The sequence goes on along the minus strand of JAKOGI010000889.1, from coordinate 67,647 downwards.
TGTAGTCTGTCTCGGAAGGCAGATACCCATCAAGCAAGCAATTGCCTATATAGAAGCACATAAAGGAAGTCCAAGTTGCGACTTGAATCTGCGACTTAGATAATGCGGTGACACCCCAGTCACCCAAAGCCACGTCATAAGAATCACTCACCATCGTCTCGTCAAAATGTTCAAAACGATGTAAGTTACAGACTTCATAATACAAATCAAACAACCCAAAAGCTCTAAATTGGTCATTCTTCTTAACACTAGCGGCCAACTGAGCCAAGTCCGTGGCATTCGTACACCGGATACCGTACTCTGTCTCCAAGGCCTCAAGGGAGTGCTTGATCCCGACCCCCACAATGGAGATCTCAGGGCGTTGAAGGAACGCTGAGAGGGAGAAAGGAGGTGAGCTCATGAGGTGCAGTTGGATGATCAAGCAGGTTCTGCCACGACGCAGCGTTAGTAGTGCAACTCGGTCGGCCACCTTGGGGCCGCCGTTGTATATGGTTTCAAACTTTTTTTTCTACGCCTAATCCCACTACTCTTTTTGAGTAGGGCATGACTGCTGTGGTGGTGGATAGCATTTGTTTTAGACACCGATCAAGCTCAGGTTCGGTGGCGATCACAGTGGTTGTCACCTCTCTTTCTTTCATGGTGAACTTGTAGGCGTCCGACATGGTTTACAGAAGAGGAATTGGACAGGTTTCAATTCTAGGATTTTGGAGGGGTTTCAATGATTCAAGTCCGAAGAGTATGAAGGTAGTATGTGTTTATATAGCCAATGCTAAACAGTATTCGTGTCCACACAGCTTCCTACACTCAACAAGCTCTGATTCACTAGGAACTAGAGTACTGACGTCGTTTCACCTTCACCTTCCCCATCACCCAATGCTGAATAGCATTAGTTTGAATTAGTGTATCACTGACTCACTGTATCCTGACACAGAGAATGGCTCATTAGGCCATCCCCAGGCCCAGCATTCCCAAAAAAAGGGAACTCAATGCTTGCAGCCACATGGATACGTTAGGAGGCACGCGAGGCGGAATGGGGTAGCATTCCTTCCCTCATTCCAATTTTTTTTTTGTCTTTTTGTGTATTTTTTTGTTTTTTCTTTTTCTTTTTCCTTAAAAGTATTATTTAACTTATTAAAAAAATAGATCGTGTGTATGAGATGGACTCCATGACAAATATTAAATTTAATTATCTAGGAATGAGTTCTATTGGTTGAGAAATGATGGAATATAAATTCTAAAAAAGTGAAACTTTTACTGATGTGACAAACCTTTTTGGAACTCAGGGTGAGAATAGTCGATCAGATGCAATTTTAGATCTTGGATTTCGAGGCGCAATTTCCTATACTCAGCTGTGCTTTAAGAGCCAATTAAGCCAGAACTTTTGAACTAAAACAAAAGCATCCAAGGCATCCACCTTCCAAATGGTACTACTGTTCTACATGTTTCTTTTACCCTCTGAAACTAGCCCAATGTCCCAAAATATAATCGAAATTTTTATATTTGGTGAAGAAATCACTTCCCATTTGAAATATGCATAGAAAACTCAAGATGATAGGCTTTATAGGACATAGGAAATATTAAACAATATGGTGTTCCAGGCATGTTGTGGAGATAACACACCACCATACAGTGAGCACTCAATTGAATTCTAACCATCCAAAGAGAAAAAGGGTCACAAACTACACAGGCAACAGCACAATCAATGTAAAAACCATGAAGGTAACAACTCGGAACACAACATCTAATTGCCAAATCTGCAAATCAAAACCAAGAAACAATGATATGAAAAGGAGGTTTGATTTCAGGTCTAGCTTAGTTCAAGCAAATATTAGAGAACACAACATCGATTCAAGAACAGCTCATTTGGTTTGAGTTTCAAGTAGAATTAGCATCAGGTTGTTTAGATTATTACAGACCCTAGATTGTTAGTTGTCAAACTAATCTGTACCCTGTTCTTTTGTGGATAAAGACCTCCTATGGGATATTGACAGGCATTGTTGGTTGAACGAGATTCGAATTTAATTGATGATCAAACACACATATGCACGCGCAGACCCGAATGAATACATTTTTTTAAAATTGAAACACAAGAAAACTCCATTACAAATTCATAAATCAAAACCAATAAGAAAGCAAAACTAACATTGCTGAAAAGTGAAAACACAGTATAAGAAGTTTTGAGTTAGGAATCAACACTCAACAGCCAAACAAGACATCGCCAATACGAAAGTAGAGGTAACAAGACCACGCAGCCTCCTCAATCTGTTGTCGGGATATCATGGCAGCATTCCATTCACTTAAAGCAGCAGCAGCAGCAGAAGAAGACATAGTGAACCATTCAGTGATGCGCAACTCACACGCCAACTCGAACAGCCCATAAGACTTCATGATTAGTCCCTCTCCAAGGCTTCCATGCAGTACCCCATTCCCAACCCCACGAATGATATCTCATGAAGTTGCAGGAATTTGGACAGTGAAACGGGGGGTGCATCCATGTCAAGAAGCTTTATGAGGAAGCATCATTGAAACAGAGCTTAAGCACAGCAACCCTTTCAACAACCCTGTTAGTAGACGTAGTAGTACCTACATGTTGTTTCACTATGTCGATCCCTACCACTTTCTTAGTGCTTGTTTAATATTTCCTATGTCCTATATAGTACCTACATGTTGTTTCACTATGGTTGAAAAAAACCTTCCTAGATGATCTTCAAGATGTGGTCCGGAGGCATCTGTAAGTATCGTTTTTACCTTTCTGTTTCCCATGGAAAAACTATAGGCCTTAGACGTGTCTTGTGGGATGGACTTAATTTCCATTTTCAGATTCACCGTGGACATGTCTCCTGAGGCCTTATCAGGGCAAAGAAGAATGAAACAAGGGCTACTAAGGAGATGATTTAGCAATTTGTATTCATATAGTAGCAGGGTTATATATACAGTCGAATGAGAGGATGAAAAATCACCTAGACACAAAGTTTCTAGCAAGAGTAACTCATGAGTAAGCTATGTCCGCACAACTTCCTATGCACCCAGGGCAAGTTAATCTCTTGAATTTTGATTGATTAGATGGGCAGTTAAGCGACTGGCTTCTGTCTGTTAAAATTTCAGCCTCTCATGTATTCCCTAGAAACTGACTACACCAACTAAATATTGAATGACACCGCAATCAGATCAACCTTATCGGCAAGGTATATGATACCTATATTTTAGAAATATGGTAAATTATAGCTATATAGATGATTTTGCACAGCTCATAAGTTGTAATATGCTTCCACTATTCAATCATACAATTTTTTTTTAATTTAAAACTTTGTAATATGATTTTTAGATAAAAACAAGGCACGTGCAAGATACTTATCATTTTACTTCTGAATTTAGCAGCCTTTTAGCAGTTGAATTTGGATTGGATTCCCAAGGAACAAGTAATTAACACAGCTAAAGTTCGAGCTGTTAGAAAAGGAAGAGGGAAAGGCTGGCAAGTAGCAGTTACAACCTGTTCCGATTCGAGTTATGCGCAGAGTGGAACTGATTTATCAGCTGTGCTTGAAAGGCTTGTTAAGCCAAACTTCTGCAAGTCTAGGCTCTATCTTCTTCCCTTCTACCATGCCTTTGATCACTTTGAATGATCCTACAAACTTTTGCAAGTCTAGGCTCTAAGTTGGACTTGCTTAGCAAAGAAAAAAGAATCCTTAAACTGGAACTTTTGGTTGGAACACATTGTTAGAAACAAAAAATAGGCGAATCTCAGATCCACACATCAATAGTGATAACCAAAGGCAAAGCTAATAGTAAGTTGTTAACAGTAATCATAGCAAGAACGGACGCCATCACCTAAACTGAAGCAGAGAAAGCAAAGACAGAGCAGCGCCTTCAATCTGTTCCGAAGACAGCATTGGAGCACGCCAGTGTCAGAAAGCCACAGCTCTACAACAACTCATGGCCGCCTTCGTATCGAAAACATGAAACATATGAGCCAAATCCACCAACCCACCAGCTCTAAGGGATTACTCCCCTTTGACAGCAGCCCCTAGCTCACCCAAATCCATGGCGTTCCTACAAGTGATCTCATAATCCCTCTCCAAAGCATTCAGAGAGTGCTTACTCCCAACCCCCACGAAGGATAACTCGATGAGTTGGAGAAATTTCGAGACAGAAATAAGGGCTGAGGCTGACTTGATGTGGAGAAGCTGGATAATGAGGCAAGTGTTTTTAAAACACAGCTTCAGTGTAGACGCTCTTTCAATGATGATGCTGGTAGAAGTGCCGCATTTAGGGGTGGGGTGGTTGTCCTTATAGCACTTTCCTACGTCTTATCCCACCACCGTTTTTGTCTCGGTGCATTCGAAGATGGTACAGAGAAACTCTCTCAGATGCTGATCAAGCTGAGGCCCGCTGTTGATTACAGTGGTGTTGACACATCGGTCCCTCGAAAGGACTAGACATTGCTACGAATTGACAAGGTAGATTGAATTCAAGAGTTTCAGTAAAGACATTGAATAGCTTTGGAGGCACAAGACTTGGCACCCACATTGTAACCAATCCAATATATATACAGAAAAAAGACGTAAGATTAAACTAGGAAATAAACTTCCCTGAATCCTAATCACTATAGAACACCAATGTATGACATACCAAGCACACAACAGAGGAAAATCCATATGATAACAAAGTTTATCAAAACTAACAGTTCCAATCCTAAGGAGAAACATCATTATTGAATTCCAAATAAATGAATCAAAACCAACGACAAAGGGATGCAGTTACTCAGGAATGGAATGGGTAGGATGGCTTCGGGTTTGATTACAGGGAGGATGCTCAAGCAATGTGTATGTATGTATGGCCTTCCCCCTCCCCCAACCAAAAAACTAGACGACCTCGGAACTTTTCAGTTTAAAGCTACTCCATATTATATTGGGTTTTCGACTGAGTTTTAGGCTTGGGATTCCCCAAAAAGGAGTTAATATTAGCAGTTCCGAGTCTCTCGACCCAGGGCCAGGAGAAAACACCTTCACCAGCAGCGCTTAAAGCACTTTTACGTCACTCTTACTAAGCCAACTTTAGAGCTCCAAAAAAATTTAAATACAAAGAACATAACCAAGTGAAAACCTAGCTGAGGCGAACCAAACTATCAGACTAGCAACACCAAAACTAGCTAGGCACTAATAAAATCATATAATTATAGCTAAAACTTAGGATGTTGGGAGCGGAAGGCAAGTGCCCACCAAACAAGTGACTGACTATGAAGCAAAGGAAACTCCACGAAGTGCCCACCTTAATCGGCCCCCAATTCATGTCGCACTAAGGATCTGATCTTTTCGTTGGAAAATATGGATTGAAAAATTGGTGAAGTTGGTTGAAATTGTTAGAAGTAAGTTGCAATGGATTGAAGTTTTTTTTTTTTTAAAATGAAGTGGATTGAAGTTGAAAAAGGTTGGTATATTTTTTTATATGATGGATAGAAATTGATTAAAATAGTGGAAGATGGATTGAAGTTGAAGTTTTTTTATTGAAATTGACCAAATGGATTGAAATTAGTAAATTGAGATTTACCAATAAAAAGAAGATGCCCTAAGCCTAGTTTCTCAAAAGCTGTCACGGAAGCTGTTAATCCTCCTCACCACAGCTGAATGGCAGGCCTTTCGAGGTAAATCCCAGCAGCCCGCAGGGTTAAAAAACCTCATTCTTAACAGCCACCGGCAACACCCCCATCCATGGTGTCCCTATACTTGGTGGCACAAACTGTCTCCGGCCCCTCAAACCGTTCCCGACGAACAATAACCCACTGAGTGGCACTGGATGGATTACGCAAGTCACAGCTTCGGTATCACAACTATTTCTCACTCCACCATCGCTGGAAAGGTTTAAGGTACACTCTATATCGTGCACTCAAGAATACGTTCTCTCATGGGATACATAAGTAATAATATATTAAAAAATATAATATATGACAAATACAATTCAAGAAAATATATATAAATTAGATGCTGAAACACACACAAACTGGTGTACATAATAATTTGCTGGTTTAAGGCGGGCCCTAACCTGATTTGGTTCAGGGTAATCTTCAGTGTTTCTCTATGTCCAATCCCACAACTCATACCATGCTGTTCAGAGTAGGTCCTTTAGACACTGATCAAGCTGAGAACCAAGGTTGATCTTCAACTCTGCTTTCTATGCTAAATTTGCAGCATGGTTGAAAGTGAAAAGGGTACCGGGGTTCAGGGATACCAGAGGGGTAAGGCAGAAAACGGGGGAAGAGGGCAGGATCAAGTTTGAAGCAAAAATATTCTGTACAGAACTCATATGTGACAAAAACTTGTGTAATATTTCATGGCCTTTGGTTCAAACATGACAAGATTCACATTCCAAAAAAGAGGGGGCCACCAATAACAATAGCAGAACTAAAATATAAGCATAGTTCCCGAATAATCCGATCATTCACAGGTTACCCAGAGTAGAAAAACAAAAATGATCAAGGCAAGACACATTTTATCAAAGTGTCATGTTTATATAGTCACAAAAATACACAAACATTACACAACATCCATGGAGTCCTAAATTTGTGTGGTATAAAACTCCACCAAATGGGGTAAGAATGAATCCACAGCAAAATTTTCACGGTTGCACCAGCCAGCCAGCCAGCCAGCTGGAAATGCCAAAATCACACTGAAATTTTCTCACATCCATCCAGCTTCCAGCCCACCTTCTCAGGCTCCCACCTCTCAACCACAAGCCATGTGACCGAAAGTGTCTCTATAAGAGTCCGCAAACAAAAAAGAAAGAAGAAATCCAACACTTCTAGGGTGAAAGGACTGGCCATAAGCTCATATGCTCAGACCTCCTAATACTTCAAATTGAATGTCTAGAATGCCCTACAGGCTAATGATATAGTTCTGAATTTCAATGTGGAACAGGTTGTCTAACTGGCCCAGCATACGAACAGGGAGGTACTATGATTTGCAGTTCAGCACAAAACAGCAGAGACCATGACAGCCAAGCAGACAGAGCTGCCTCCACAACCCAGTAAAGGATTTTCTGATCATGGTTAACAGTTCCGATAAGGCACAGGACCGAATCCCTCTTCAGAATAACAATGAAATGAGGTAGAAGAATAAAATACTAAGGTAATGCAACAATCGATTAGAGTAAGCAAAATACTCTCGACAGGGAGTTTATATGAGTAGCAGTTGACAATAGTAAGAAAGAGCAGTCAAATAGTCCTGTTTAGATGTTTAGCAAAGAAAACATTCAGAGCCAGTTGGAGTCTTAGAGCACAGAAAGGTCAGGAGGAGTAACAATTGACTTCCTAAACTTTTTGCATTCACTAAATGCAGACGAAGATTGGAAAGGGGAAAGCTCCCTTAACTTCTTGCATCCACCCAATTAGAGTCTTAGATGTAGAGAAAGAGACAGGATGGATCTAGAGCTAATGGATACAATTGGTTCAGAATGAATGTATTACCCATACAGAAAAATATCCCTCTCCATGCCTAACAATAGATTCAACTCAATAAGCTGGACCCAATATTATATAAACAAGGCCGAAAACTTGGCTTTTCATATCAACCTCCTGTGGATGAGAAGTCGAACGAGCAGGACTTTGGATGGCATAAGCAGGAAGCAGAAAGATTGAACAGAAGGAGCAGTATAAAGAAGAAAAGCTGCTGAAAAATTCTTTTAACCAAAAAAACAAAAAAAAACCTCATTTGCATTCATCTTTTCTGTCATCATTCTTTAATCTCTTACTCCTAAGATACCCAAGAAGCTCAATGTCTAAGCAAGGAATGCCAAAATACTGAAAGGGTATACCACTAGTCCCTGTTGTTCAAACAAGAAACATAGGCTGATCAATCAACTGGCAATACTTGCCAGAAAATAGATTAAGGTAGACGAAATATAGAAAGGTCTATTTTAGGCACTCATAGGTTGACTAGCTGAGGGGTATGAAATGGCTTCAAAAGACATTTCATGATATTCACGACAAGGTGGCACCTAACAAACAAACTGCTTAGTCATCGGATCAACTCTAATCTATCAGCTTGGCATCAAGAAGACATGGTTGAAAAAATATATATGATCAACTCCCATTTTATCCAAATGGGCAAAGATATGACTAGTGTACAAGTTAGTATACATGCTGAGGCGTACGAGGGTGAAAAGAAGCAGCAGGCAAGAACACCAGAAAGCACAGGAACGAACTGTGATATCCTTAGAACACAACTCTACAAGATTCATGCTCCAAAAGGAAAAAGAACAGGAACACAGTGGATATGGAATCATCAATAGGCAGAAGAAAAGATTTGGCACATAATTTCCCCAAATTGAATTCTTATTCACCAATTAAAAGAAAGGGAAAATGAGAGGATACAGGAGACAGCAACTACCTGGAGACAGTTTCACATGATGGCAACTGACTCTGAATTGACCAAGTCAAATCTTCCACCCATGAGACCACAATCTCAATGACAAAAAGGTAAGGTTTTCATTTGCAACCAAAGACAGGCACTCTGAGGCCCTTTGATGTATTGCAGACAGAATAAGAAAAACTTCACGGAACCAGTGCTTCAGAGGCAGGCAAAAAGATAGGATTACGGATAAGGTTGCATCCATCTTGATTTCCCCAGATGCCCCCATTGGTAGGACCCATATAAGGTGCTGCTCCTTGTAGGCAGATACAAAAGCTGCTCTAGAAGAAGCATAATGAGAAGGCATCCAGCTATTCTAAGATTACAAACACTGCCTAGGATGATAGTGTTTCCAAGGCATCAACACAATCCAAATCATGCATTAAAACATAGGCAAGCTTTACAGGAATAGAGAAGGCAACTTAACTTTACTCCTGAAGTTTTCAACTTAATATTTTGACAATGACATTAGCCCTTAAGCTAATATCTTGAAATTCACCGATGTTGGAAGAATATGATGGAAGACATGATAAGTAGCTCCAATTTTTACGAGTATCACGACACAAAAAGACCAAAGAAGCTGAACATCAGCAGGAATGAAGGAAAGACAATGAAAGCCATAACACATTACACAGGTTTGATAATTATGGTATGAAAGAAGGAAATCCTTCAAGGCAGGAACATTATGTAGTTTAAGGAACACCGAGAACTATGATAGGAAGCATATAGTCAAAAGGCAGAAACAGCCAGAATGTAGAACATCACGAACGGAAAGAAGGATCCTAATCAATCCGATCCTAAGGCAGAGCCACCAATGATGAAGCAACAATGAAACCTAAGCTCCATGTAAACTCATGTGATGAATCTGCTAGCAAGATCTTGATTTCTGTTTGGATCGAGGCATACGATCTGGACAAAATACCCTAAATAAATTTCTCTTCAAGTGAAACCTAAGGGAGTAGTGAATAACATTGATGAGAGTGCCCTGAGAATCCAGTTTCACCTTTCCAACCATGGAACACTAGAGGACTATGTTGCCATAATGAATGCTTGAATCAAGTTTTCAGCTGAACGCTTCTGTTCCGGTGTGCCAGATATGTGTGCAAGGCGATCTCCACGAGAAGACTTCGGTTCAGAGATCTCTATCACAGCTCCAGATATCTGCAACCAAAAGCAGCAGAATGCCAAATAATAGTATATTAGACCCTTCACAACTGAATCAACAAAGAGCAGTTACAGAAACAGACAGCAAGCAGCAAAACCAATGTACTAAGTACTTGCCACATGCTAAACTAATGCAGGAGAGGAGATGCTGGATAATGCAGCAGAGTAGTTCCCAGTGCTATCTACACTAATTACCTGAAAGCTCACTCAAGCTTCAGCTTATTACATTAATAAGCACAGCCAAAGCTTAATTCTTGTACCCTAAGTTCAAGCTATCCATACTCACTACTCAGCTTCTCAGCTTAGTAATTGGTTAATCACAAATTAAGCTTTTAACAGAACTACTGATCAAGTCAAGAACCTTCCCTGCACTCAAATAATGTATCTAAGTACACATGACAATATTAATGCTCCTATACAGTTTTGGAGAGTAAAGATGCTCATAAATAGGGTATATCTATTTTAAAATTCAACCTCGAATAAGAGAAGATGAGGTACCAAACTATCAGTGTGGCAAAGGTCAGAAGGAGAGGAAATGGACATGAAAGAGCTTAAGCTCAAGTATGCCAACCAAGACTGGAATCAAGGTTGGGTCAGGCAGCTCACCAAACAGGGACAACACCAGGGTTTTAAAACTCGGCCGTTCCGTCCCGTAACGGCCGTTGTAAAACGGAAATTCACTTAAACGAACCGAAAAACACCGCAAAATCGGTGTGACAAGCGAATCACCCGAGAACGGCCGCGTTGGCCATGACAGAACGTGGAACGGACGAATAACTCGTCCTAAATTCAGCAGAGTACGCGAGCAGCCAAAAATTGCACTCAACTATTTCTAAACTCCAACCAAGAATACCCGATCAAACACAATTGAACCGGATATCTCAGTCAACTTAGCCCATCCGCCATTGGACTGGCTTTTCCCAAGCTACAGCCCATCCTTATATGCGGGGCCCAACTTGGTGAATGCAAAGGTTTGCTTGGAGGCATTTATATAGGGTTCTTAGAATGCCAATGGAGTGAGCATGGGCGTTGTGGGACTTCAAGAAATCAGGACCCAAGGCTCCTTGCTCGGCACATCTGAAATTATTTTTGCGAGCTTTCATCTCTCCTGTCCCACATCGTTTCTGAATGCCGGGTTTACAGCGATATAGGGATCATTTTGAGATGCGCTCTTGGTCGAGTTATAGGTGCAAGCAATTTTGATTAAATATTTCGAGATTTTTTTTGTTAATTATGATATTTTTATGTTATGTTCATAATGTGAGTTTTTTTGTTATGCTTATATTAATTATTATGTTAATTATATATATGTTATTGATGTCAAATATGTTATCGTTATCATATTATATGTTAATTATGTTATCTTTATATTATTTATGATCATATTACCTTTTTGTTAATTAGGAAAATTGTGTGTCACTAAATGTTAATTATGCCCTTTTTTTGTTGAGTTTAAAATCAATTTATGATATTTATATCAAATATGTTATTATTTTGATAATTGACAATTTGCGTCAAAGCTTTTCTTACTTATTTTGTTTGAATATCGTCAAAATTGACCCAATCTAATCTACTTAAATAAGAACTATGCTATAAAACAACATTACTTAGTGAATTGTGGTACTAAAACACAAATATAGATGACAAATTCAACTATTTGAACCTTCTCACGCCGCGACGGACGTGATCCGTTCCGCGACCAGCGCATCCAAACGATCCCGTGCCAATACGACCGAAACCGCAAGCGCGCCCGCATCCGCGTTTTAAATCCATGGACAACACCTAATATGGATCCTGCTGTCGTCAAGTTCTATGTAAGTCAAAGATGTACAGAGTCTTGCAGTCTAACTCAGGTCAGAATGGTTAATTGACCAGCCGAGTTCAGCCAAGTAGCACTAAATGCGCAAAATTTAAACAAGTATAGACAAAGCTTGGGTAATAGGGCAGCACTTAGTTTTGAAAAACAGGAGGCGAACCAAAGCGCAAAGGATCCCAAGGTGCAAGCATCCCTAATGTGAGCGTACTTTCATGCAAAAATCCTTAAGAGTACAACTCCTACATCTGATACCAATTAATGAGATAATACACTATTTAGGTGTCTTCTATTTACCTTACATAAAACCCCAAATCTTGCTGATGTCAAGTTTTATACAATGTTTTCCCCCCCCCCCCCCCCCCCAAAAAAAAGTAACACACACACACAAATTTATATATACACAATTGCACCGTAAAATAGTGAATTGCCCTTAGAAAATATTCCTCCTTCCACTTTCCTTATCAAAAAAAAGTATTCCTCCCACTTTTACTTGCACGTCGAAAAACAAACAAAAAAAATCCAATTTGCCAGACAATAAGACATAATAGATAGGCTCCAGACTCCCCCGCCCCCCAAAAAGAGCAAAAGGACACATTGCTGCACATTATCCAGAACTTCACTATTGCCAGTGACCACTGGTGCCCCTCCTTCTGGTGCTGCCTTAATCCAATTTCATTTTGAGTCAAATTCCATGAGATGCGCTTACAACCAAGGCATACTTGCACGTGCGCCTTGCCAGGACCTTAAGGAATTGCCGCACCTTGGTATGCTGCTTGAGGTGGCCAGGCACCTCTCGCCAGGACACATGCGCTGTTTTTTAAACTAAGAGTGCAAGCAAACAAGTTTTACTCAAGCTTTCAGGTACTCAGCTTTTCATATTCTACTAACAAAACAACCATAAAATTAGATGAATTGCCAGACGGGGTAACCATTACATCAAGGAACTCTGTCAATACTCCCTACTAGACCATGGTGTCCAAGCAGCTACAAGTTATACGACAACTGAACAAGGGCAAAGCCTCTAACCATTCACTGGCAGTTTGATCCATAAACACTTGTCACATTGCTCAAGAATGCAATAAACACATCAGGACAACAGATTATCCAAGGATTCCACACTCACGGGAAGCTGTATCGAAAATTATTGGCACCAGTACAGAACTCTGAACATACCTGACGAATATTGGCGATATTAGCACCACTTTTCCCAATCACCTTGCCCACTGCGTTTGCAGGAATCAATATCTCAAGAGTTGAGGACGGTAGTAATCTGTTCAATAGCATAAGCAGAACGAAGAAGGCTATGAGTAGTGACTAACAAAATAAGTCAATTTTTAAAAGTAAATGGAGTTCATGATACACATACCCTCCATAAAGCTTTGATGGATATGAGGAGCTATAGTCATCATCTCCCCTCTGAAAGAAGAAGAGCAAATATTTGGTGTTAACAGGATGTTAAATAGCACTGAGTTTAATAAAGTTTCACTTTAAAAACATATCATTTCTGCTAGTAGCCACAACTTTTCCCTACAAGCAACCACCAATCAAAGCAGAAAGCAGCAAATGTTTACAAGTTTTCTATAACTCATCCCACCTAATGATCAGCCCAGACAAGCCATAATTCAGAAACAAACAGAAAGAAAGAAGAGAACAAGGCAGAGGGGGAAAGGTTTCGATTGAAAAAACCTTGTCAAAAATCTATATATAATAACAGCTACTGGGGGTCCTGCCAGGTGGTGTCTTACTTGTCAAAATTTTGAATGGCACACGTCAGATCATGCATCCAAGAGCCAAGTAGGCAAAACATACTATATATATATATATATATATATATATATATAAAGATACACCCAAGGCAAACATATATATGTGTATATATGGCATGTAGGAGCGCATAATATTTTGTCGATGAGAAGGCATAGTACAATGCAATGAACTCCATGAATAAATCCAAGAAAGCCAACAAGAAAAATCAGCATCAAGCACCCAAAATGCATCTCAGATACAAAAATCCCATAATTTGAAGTGAATGTTTGGCACTTCTCAGATGCCCGTTACCACTAAGGGGTTTCGGTTCATCATTTATTTATTTTTTCATCTTGGTATGGGAATGGAATCACTAATCCTCATATTTAATATTTGGCTCATTTTTTAAAATTTGGAATCACATTTGAGGAATCACTCAAATCTTCAAGTATGGGTTTGAGTAAACCTCTCCTTCCGTACCCTTGGTTTCAAATTTTCTCATTCATGGGTTCATTAGAAATCAAAAACCACTCCCAAACCTCATGGTTTCATTCCCAATTTTATTCCATTCCAACCTTCTGAAACTGAATGGCCCCTATGGATATGTTTAATTAGCAAGTGACTTCCACATTCAAATCATGTCATTCATTGAAAGCATTCAGCAATGACTTTCAAAGAAGATTTTACATGCAGATCTCATCAATAACGAGATAAAGGAAATGCTGCGGAACTGCCAGCATGCTAAACCATTTTTACATTTGGAAAGAGAACACAACATACCGAAAAAGACCCATATTTGTAAAGGCCACTTGATGAAAGCATCCCGACCCCACTTCCAGTCTCAGTTCTTGGCTCATATCCCAAAGGTTTCACCGGAGGGACACTTGACAAGACAGGAGGTACTGAAAAACCTTTGCCTCCAGCATATAAAGCATCAGCAGCACCAGAAGGGTTACTAGAGCCATCTTTATCTTTAAGTGCATCATCGCGGAGCCTCAAGACAATTTGGATTAGTGCATCTCTAACATTTTTTACTTCTCCGGACACCTAGGTTACAAAATGAATTAACAAAAGTAACGAGAAATTATCCAAGAGCAAAGAATACTGCTTGCAAATTCATGGGAATAACAGGATCAGTACCTCAATAAATTCATCACTGGCATCTGCACACTTTGGCTTCTCTCCCTTTGAGATCCGAATATTAGCGCCAGACCTCTTCCGGATTTCATTGATGATTGAGCCACCTTTCCCTATAATGCAACCAATATTCCTAGATGGAATAAGAAACCGAAAGGTAACATCTTCAGCATCTTCATTGATCTTTTCTTGAAGTAACAAAACAGCTTCAACTGCCCTTGATTGCACGTCATCCATTGACTACCAAGAAGTTAACAGAATATCATCATTAGACTGCTGCACAGTACTAACAAATGAAAAAAAACTGAAAGAAAGGAAAATAGAGAAGGGGATGTAATACCTCGGTTGAAGTTACAGTGATAAGACATTCATTGCACTTTTCTTTTGTAACTTTAGTATCATCGACCTCAATATGTGCACCACTTGCCTGTCTAACGCTTTTAATAGTACTTCCTCCCTTCCCAATGACACGCCCTATTTTATCAGAAGGACATATTATGCGTATTGTCAATTCCTCAGATCGAGATGCTGCACCATAACTAGGGAGAACAACTGGCCAAATGCTCCCTGTATCTGCATATCCTGTAACAGGAAGCTCAGGGGCATGTGTGTCGATTAGGGTTGGTGCAGATCTAGGAGGAACTATTGTATCAGCACCGCCAAAAAATCCAGTGGCGGGATAGATAGGCATATCAGCAGGGATTATGATGCTTGGCAGGATCTCCGACACAGTGGGGTCCAAGGGAATTTCTTCTTTAGGAGGAAATTTGTAGATGATTGCAGAGACTGCAAATAATGCTTTCTTCACAGACTCTGAATCACCGGTAATCTGTTCAAAGAAGAAATTAATATAGGAACAGCCTGCATATCATGAGAAATAATTGCCAACCTCTTCACTTAAAAGTGCAAAACCTTGGACATCAATCCAGATTCTAGAAAACCTATGAATCTCCATTTCAAGTTCCAAAACCACAACCAAAAAAAAAAAAAAGATCCCTGCACTCTGCAAAGGCTCCAATCTGGAGCAAGTTGCAATCACTTCCTCGGAAATTTCTCACAGAAAGATTAGGGGGAAGTCGCAATCACTTCCTCAAATCGAAATTTCTCAGACATAGGCATCTCTTACTGTTAGCTAATTCATGAGGAATTATAGCTGGAGAAGTCAACATATTAATTTTGAAGATGCTACTAAAAAGATACTGCTACATAATGATTCCTACTATTTCCCTTAAGTTTAATGTCAAAATCACCAGGGGCAATTGTTGCACCATTCGTGCAGGTCGCATGGTTTGGTAGATTCAGTGAGGTGATTATCTATTTTTGTCTTCATACGCAATACTAGATAACAGGATCTACCTAAAAAGTAAGTCAAGGTTTCAGCAAGATACCAAGAATTTTAATGATTTTCGCAAGATACCATGACATTTCAACAATTGTTGGATAGATAATTACATCAAGATATCCTTCATAATATCTCGTAGGGCACTATGACGAAAGCATTTCCATCTCAAGCAATTCCACTACCATATGTTGACACTTGTGTCAATGGGAAAAAGAGAACTTGCTGAAAATAATGAATGGAAACAAAGCATTAACTCTTTGTTGCCCCATCTACTTCCTCCTCGAATTCTGAGACTTTTCCCAAAGGGCACATTATCATCTAACAGAACATATGACATTTCAGCATTACTCATTGTAATTTACGGCTGAGATGCCTCTCTAACAGTTAGACCTCAAGAGGCAATTGTCCCAAAAAATCAAAACACAACGACTACCCTGAGGATATGCTTCTCTTTGCTATTAAAAAAGTACATCTTAAGAATTGGAACCCACAAACTTAAAGCAGCTAGTCCAGCCTTTGGTAAGCTAAAATTAATGTTGCTCAACACTGATGATTAGCAAGTTAAATCACAGAATTTTGATAGTAATGCGAGACTTAAATCCCAATTGACAAATAAGTTCAATAGTACAAACCAAATAACAAATCACAAACCAAGACACACACATTCCATAACTTTGCAAGGCAAGAATTACTGACCTGAATAAAGTTGTCAAAGTCCATAGCACATGAATGAGTGGGATCTGTGGCATCCTTTGCAACCACCTTAATGTTTGCCCTCGTCTTGCTTCTCAATTTCTTGATATTGGCCCCAGCCTTCCCAATTATATTTGCAGACTGACTAGCAGGAACGAGAATGTTGCATTCCTCTCTATTACCATACTTCCTCTCTGGCTCACCCAAGGTGGCCACTGCATTTGCAATGGCAGCATGCATCCTCATAAGAGCATCTTGGGAAGGGCAAAGTGGTTCATAGTCATTGTACTCATCGTCAACTTCGACTTCTACCTTCTCCTTTACATGACAATAGATTGTGATAACCCTATCCTTAGCACCAGGAAAGGGGTCCACCACCTTAATCTTTGCCCTGGTCTCCAGCCTAATTGAGTTTATCACTTTCCCAGCCTTACCAATCACACTACCAATTACAGTATCAGGACAAAGTATTCTGTATGCCACTAATTCATCACCACTCCTTTCATCCCTATCAATCCGTCTCCTCTGATTCTTCCCACCTCCATTGTTGTCTCTCTGAGGTCGTGAGCGCTTGCCTGTCTCAACCATTGGTAATTAATTCCTGCAGTCAGGAAGATTTCATAGTTAGAGCCTGATACAACAAGAGACATCAAGCTGAAGACATAATGGATGCCAGCTCTGCGCAGCAAACATATGGTACCAAAAAAAAAGTACTTTTGTCGATTATTCAATATACACCATAACATCAAATATCTCCAAGTACACAGCTAAAGATGAAGAGGGCAGACCTTAAATGTAATGGAAAATGTAAAACGGAATAGAAAGAAAACCGACCTCACTAAAAACCACACTCAGAAACACCCCCTCCCCCTTGAACACAACCCAAAAACAATATCATAGAAAAGGAACAACTCAAAGTCTTCCTCTGCACCAATTGTGAGCTTTTTTACAAATAAAAATCCCTAATGCTGAGCTTTTTTACAGGTTAAAATCCCCCTTTTAGACACCAAATACCACCCACAATTCCAGTCAATTGGATCCAAGATTCCAGCTTTTACCCCATTAACTCCTCCCACTAACAATTTCACTGAACACCCACTTAGCGATCCCTGATTTTCTTGAAGCTACAACCACACCCACATCACACTGATTAAAAAATATATATATATTCTCACGTTACGACTCCATCTCCCCCAAAAAATCTTATCGTAAAATCTGGACTGAAGAAAAAAAGATACCCACAATGGAATTGACTATGCCCACAAAATTTTAACAAAATCCCAGAGGAAAAACAAAAAAAGGGAAGGAAGAACAAACTAATTGATGAAAAGTAACAAGCGAGGAAGACTACCTGAAGAACCCAAAAACTCCCAAATCAAAAACAGTGGATAATAGCCCTCGCAGCGGCTTCAAATTAACCCCAAACAAAATACGATTGAGTACTCTGAAAGAGGAGAGAGAAGAGAAGAAAAGAGAGCTAACCGCTAGGAGGAGAGACTTTGAGGGCGAGGAAAGCAGAGACGCAAGAACCAGGGCTTTCGATGACGAAGGGGGGGAGGGGAAAGGTTTCGTCTTTTATCGTCGTGCTCTTGTCTGGCTTAGTTAGAATGGGTCGGGCTTTTATTATCGGCCCATATGTCATGGGTTTATGAGGTGTTCAATGGGATGAGATCCAAACGGTGAGCAGTCTATTGCGTTCACATTTACTATACTTTTCCAGTTTTTTACTTTCACTTTTACTTCTACTTTGTTTCCTCTTTTTTATGTAGAAAAAAGGAAAAAGTTTATTAAATATTTGTCCCCAAATGTCTGCAAGGCTACAACAAATTTAAACGTAAGGTAATACAATCTCTGATTTAAAAATATGTCCCCCACAAAAAACTTACTTTTACATCGATTAATTGCTCGACTTGCCACAATCATTGTTCTCAATGCAACATATGAGAGAGTTCCACATGAATGTCATGTCGTAATATCTTTCTCAAAATAGATCTGCTGATAGTCTTTTGAACAGAGATATTCTCCTAACACCAGAGATTGTATTTGAAATCTAAAATTTCATTGAAAAGTCAGTTTCCAACTGCACAGTAATTCATCACTTCAAGATAAGTAAAAAATCTTATTTTACCTTAAAAGGAAATAAGGCAAGTTACTATTAAGGGTAATTTTATAATTTAATAGGTATTTTGATCATTTTAATTTAATGTTTATTCTCTCAATAAATAGTTAAATGAGGCCATGAGGAAAATTTTGGTAATTTTATATATTCAAGGTTCATCCTACAATATAAGTTACGATTGTAAACAATAGTAAAATAGAGGTAATGTAGTAAATTTACTCAATTGGTCATACCTTTCAAGGGGCAATTTTGACTTTACAATGCAAACCCTAATTTTTTATGACTTTTATGGAAAATAAATAGTATTTAATCAAACATCCTCAAAATAATATTTACTACAGGCAAAAAAAGGTTTTTAGGGGTGTGAATTTTTGAATGAACTAAAAGATAGCACTAAGAGAGTAGGTTTTTTTTTATAAAAAATCATTTTGTATTTGATGAGATGGAGCAATTTAGTACTCCCCCCTTTACATGGCTTAAATTTTTTTTGATTAAATTATATGAATTTTGCGAAGATTGGATTAACTTTTATTGTCTCAGAATGAGCATTGACTTCATTTAAGCTGAACGAATCAAATGGATGTGAATAGATTTCTTTATTACATATTATCATTCTTATCTTGCGTACAATGGGACATATTGTCATTGATATTGCTCTACCTACTTAGTTGCTCCATCCTTCGTAGTTCTGTATTTTTTAATTAATGTTACTATCATACTTTTTCATTTGATCATTCGCCTGAGGTTACCAACTTACATTATACTAATCTCTCATCTAAATTAATTAGCATGTCTTATCCAAACTCACACTATTCTAACAATTCTTAATTTAACAATTTAAAGTTGCAAAATGAATTTAATTAACAACTTCTCTATTTTTGAAAAATCATAAATTCTAATTGAACAAATTTCACACTGTTACCAGCAAGTTTTACAATTAATTATCTATCCAAACTTACCCGCTCGCAAAATGCGTGAGTTCTTACCCTAGTTACACAAAAAAGTAAATTACGTCAACCATTGCTTTTGCTTTTCTTTCTTTTCATTTTGTTCACCCCCTCCCCGGAGTCGTGAATATTGAGTCTCCAAGGTAAAAGATATATACTTGTGAGTTGTCATAAAGATTTTTGAGATTTTTTACGTGTGTCTATATGTGTGTATATGCATACACAAACGTTTATTTATAGAAGGTACGGTGCTTGTAATATTCAAATATTCACCACTCATGAAAGGCAAATGCAAAATGTATGATGTATAGGAGTAAAATTTTTTATGATATGGTGGTCATATAAGTCATAACTAATAGAGCTCCAAAGTTAATAATATGCAGTAGATCCAATAGATCAAAACCACAAAAATTATATGAGATGTATCGTTTTGCTCCTATCTATTCCACAATTCTACTAAATTCGTTTTTTTAACTTATCACAAGTAATTTATTATTGATCAATTTTGAACGCCGATATTCAGTGCTAATGGATTTGATTGATGTCTATCGATACTAGCAGAGGGCTATTTTTAGTTTTCTTGGGTGTTGGGGGGGAGGGGATGTTACAAGATGGGGTCCCCATGGAGAGTGATGGGAGGGGCAAACACAGGTTGCATAGTAGTACTGCAACCAAAGGTGGTGATGTACTTGCATGCGAAGGAGCTTGTACTAACAACACAAGCATTAAAATAATTAAAAAAAAGTACTTCCCCTCCTTAATTCCCATTTTACCAAAACCAATCATCTCTATTATTCTTCCTCATCCAACTCATGATCTCCACAAATTCATGAATCCCGCAAACTCTCTCTCTCTCTCCCCCCACCAGACTACCACCCTCCAGATTCTAACTTGAATTTCGAATAATATGTGTATGTACAAATCCAGCTCAATCTTATCTTAGTCATTGTCCAATTAACAAATATATTTTTGTACCAAGTTACTCACATATTTGTACTACTATCCCATCTAGCTCATTCAATGCTCTCTATCCTCCATTATTGTTCAACTGGTAAGCATCTCTCTTTCTCTCTTTCTCTTTTTTTTTTAGGGGGTTTATACTTTATAGGAGTTACAAAAAATAATACAACATAATGGGAGTGGAGGAAATTGAACTTGAGATCTAATGTATACAGTGCTTTAGTCATTACCATTAGGCTAAGACCTCATCGATTATTTCTCTCGTTGTTATATGATATGTTTGTCATTAGATTTGCGGTAAAATTAGATGTGGCCATATCTATTTGTGTGCCCTCTTTTTGTTTTTGTTTTTATTTTTGTTTTTCTCTCGTCTAAAGTTCTTAGCACCTTTCTATCTTTACTATTTAGACCGCCTTTTCATGATGGTCATCCCTCCAATTCAAGAGCTGATGGACTAATTTAATGGATTTGTTTTTTAAAAAACTAACATTTGAATACAAGATTTATTTAATCGGTTTCCTTTTCAGGTCAATGATAATATGGTTTTACTTTTTTTTCGATTTTTAAAATCGACATAGGAAGTGGTTATCATCGTCGAATTGAGAGGTCGTTAAATAATAAAGAATCAATTTTTAAGACTTTTCTTCGATTTTTGACAGTACAGTTTAAATAGAGTTATATATCGATTGATTTTTTTCACATTATATACCCGATTTAAAGTACTGAATCCTATTGGATGAATAATTCAATAGGATTCTGCTCAATTTATTCAACTCTGCATTAGTCTGCTATAATCAGGTTCCTGTATGAGTTGATATTCAATTCCCCAAACATTCTGTAGATTGCTACCTTAGGTATCCAATATAATCCAAAATTTCAAGAAAAAAACAAAGGAGTTTTCAATTTTCAACCCTATAGACCACAAAAGATACATGAATTATTTGTTTTTATGTCCAACCCTCCATTTGTAAGTCCCCTCTATGGTGAGGAAGAAGACTTCTCTTTCCCTATTGAAGCCCCAAATGACCCGATTAATACTACCCCAAACCCACCTGATATTCAAGAAATTAGCCCGAATCCTTTACCAAGTTGTTCCGTACCCATGACAGATTATCAAGACCTGAGCATGTTTCTTGATTATGAAGAGGACTTTGATTCATTGATAGGGCAATTTCCCACAATACAGGGAATCACAAATGAGTGGGTGAGGGAGATTGAACAAGGTGATGATCATGATCTTGATGATCAAGAACAGCAGGGTGCACGGCAAGGCTCATCTGATGGACATGGGAGTGATCAGCACCGTCCAATTGACCATCATGATCATCACCACCAAGCTGGAGAAGGATCATCCATGAAGAAACTTGATCATAATGCCAAGGAAAGAGTTAGGAGGCTGAAGCTCAACGCCTCTTACCTGGCATTTCGCTCTTTGCTTCCCGAGTCTAAAAAAGCTAAGGTACTTATTTCGCTCTATTTGCCCTTAAAATTCGTTACTTTTTGCCTCCCTTTAATTTTTGAGACTGATGAGGAAACATCCATTATATTCTTCCATTGAAGGGCAAGCAAAGAACAAACACTATAAATATATATTTCAAATCATGAAGCGACATTGCAGTTCGATAGTAGACTAATGAAAGTTCGATTCAACTTTAAAATTATGATTGGAAAGGACTCGCTTGCTTCGACCGTCCGAAAGTCCTTATTTCATGCGCCTGCCCGCTCCTAAAAAAATCCCACTTTATTTCCCTTCTTTTTTCGTTCTCCGTCCATAAAACTTCACGGCCCCAGTTCACAAAAAAAGAAATCACTAGCTCCATCCCATTTCTCCCGGAGAACTCTTGCCCATTCTCACTCCTTTGCATTCGCCGCTTCAATTTTTTCACCAAAACGAACACGCCCTAAAGAAAGCAAGGATAGTTGCATTTAAGTGAACCTTCTATATATTCACAATACATGATGGAGCAGGTGATACGACTAACCCTCAAGAAACATGATTGTTCTAGAATCATCTATGCCAAAGGCTACTTACATTGATTTTGTGATGGAGCAGGTGATACAATTAACCTTCGAGAAACATAATTGTTGTATAGAATCATCTATGCCAAAGGCTTATATTGATGGGTGAAAGCTCAAAATTAGGTTTTATAGTGAATGTCTTTTTGGCTTCAAGCATAGATATTGTGACTTAAGACTCCCTTTATCTTACATAACAATTCAGTGTTGCCGGTGCTACTGAGTCTCGGATCTAAAACCTCTATTTGCAAAAAGGCTCCAACACAATATTTTTTTTCTTTTGGTCTTGGATTCCTCCGTTTCACTGGAGTCAAGCTCCAGTCGGTCCAATAAGGGGTGGAACTCTCCCATCACAAATTTTCTCCGTTCACAAGGCTCGAACTCGAGACTTTACTTGAGGAGAACAAGTGTCAAATCACTTGAACCAACATGTATTGGTAGCTCCGATACGATATTTAAGAATCATCTTAATTAAGGCTTAAAAACGAAGGGTTGAAGATCCAATGTAATTGAATAAGTTTTATACTCTGACGAGAACTTTCATTACTCTGTGTCATTGCAACAATATCCGAACCCCATAAATAGGGATTCAGCATCCTAATGATGCCTTTGTAAAAGCATACTACATTGTATGGCAGGAAAAGTGGAGTGCTCCATACATAATAGACAGGGCCCTCGATTATATTCCTCAGCTTCAAGCTGAGATAGACAAGTTAACGCTCGAGAAGGCCAACATGCTATCAGTCATAGGAAAGCAGCAGGAGCAACAAGGCCCTACAATCGACGATAACCACGATGTACTCAAGGATAAACAGACTTTAACTGTGTCGATTAATGAAGTCAGGCGAGGTGAAATGATCATTCAGATTTGTCAAAAGAAAAACAAACTTGATCGTGAATTCTCCGCTCTAATCGAAAAATTAGAAGGTGAAGGCATCCATGTCTTGGGCGCCTCTTCTCAGCTTGTATCTGAAGATAGATCCTGCTTCCATCTTCATGTGCAGGTAATATATATGTTACGTCGATCTGCTGTTGTTTGAACCATTCCAATGTGATCTAGTGTAGCATTATGTTTCAATCAAGTCAACGAATTTGTTAGTAGTTAGCAAACCGAATAGCCAAAGCCATGTAGGGATTGTGGGATGAATCCAGTAAGATCGACAACAACCACCATCTATTATAAATCAATCTGGCTGAGATAACTGTAGGATTTAGCAAGAAAGAAATGTACAAAATCCTGTTCTTATAAGTAGAGAGTTTGATTTCACGTGTGCTGGACATAATCATATATGATACTATATCATGGAAGGCTTTTGTAGTCATGTAAGCCTTCAGATACATTAAGCAAGGGCATTTTCTTCCAAGTTTTAGGGCTAGATCTATTGACTTGCTTGTCCAATATTATGTGAATATATTAGCTAGCTATGTCACCCAACGTCTCAAACTCTCAGTTCAACTTAGTTTCTTGCATTTAGAGCTCAATAACGTAACTCAATATGGCTATATACATTATGCATACACTTTAACATAGATGGTACAGTTCATGTTTGGATTAGATCAAACACCCAGAAATATTTGGAAATGTTTAAGTACAACACTTAAAAACACGTGTCTGGTGTTTAGAACTTTGACTTGGGTATGTTTTGAATATCAACACATTGCCGTTTTAGGGCATTTTTTTCCGACTTATCATCAGCATTCAACAACTTCCAGTACAATTTAGCAACTTTTAACCCAATTTAATTAGCGTCATTCAGCACAATTCAACACTATTAAGTATTTATAGAAAATACCTATTATATTTTCTTCAAACCATTCAGCATGTTGCGATATATTTCAGCATATTTTAGTATGCTTCAATATATTTCAGCATGTTTCAACCTGATTCAGTATGTTTCAGCAAAAAACACTAATAAGTACTTCTGATAAGTCGAAAAGAACTTTCCTTTAGTTGAATTCTTCACATTTGTGGGCCATTGCATTTAATTAATATCCTGAATTAAGCAATTGCACACTAGATCTCAATGTTAAGGTATTTTTATTGTTCAAGCTTCATGTGGTTGTAGGCGCGTACCTAACTATGAACCTAAATTTTGTGCAGATAATCCAAAACCCAGTTGAAGCTGATTACATTGCAGATTTGCACAAGAAGTTAATTTCTTGGTTGTCTTAGTTTAGAGAATACCCTACATTTTTTTATATAAAAATTTGAGATTCATTATACTATAAATTTGGAAGCCTATATGGTAAGTGTCCTCTTATTTTCTTAAAGGAACACTAATACGATGTGCTTGGATCGATAAATTAGTTGTTGGCATAGATAATCAGCTAAATACAAGTAAGAAGAACTACATATTTTTGCGACAATATACAGTCCCCTGGGTTCAAACCTGTTGGAGTATGAAGGTGAGTATTGTCCTATATTGATAAAATGAAAAGAATATGAAAGTGGATGCTATCCCATATTGATAAAATTAAAGGGCTGTTTGGTGAATGAAAAAGGAATGGAACTTAAAACCTGAGGGTTCAAGTTCCTTTCCTTATTGTTCGGTGAGAGTTTTTAAGGAAAGGAACTTGATATCCCCAGATATTAAGTTCCTTCCAAATCCAAGGGACTTGAACCCCCCACTTATGAGGGGTGTCAAATCCCCAACTCTGAGGGATGAACATTATATTCTAAAAAAATAAAAGAAAACAATTTGTTTTTTATTTGCAAGCCATGATATTTGTCGTTCTCAAATGCCATTCCATTTCCATTTCTATTTTCACTAACCCATAAACCTAGAGAGAGAGAGGGAGAGAGAGAGGGAGAGAGAGAGAGGAGAGGCCGCCGCTGCTTCGCCGCCGGCCGCCATTGTTACCGGTTACCGAGTTGTCGCCGCCGGCCGCCATTGTTACCGGTTACCGAGTTGTCACCTGCCGCTATTAGACATCGATCCCCTCATCTTCATCCTTTTTTTTTTTTTGGGTGGTTGGGTTAGATCTTGTTGTTTATACAAACTCACACCAAGCTTCAACACAAGAAAAATGAAGATCTGGAACAACAAATCATCCCCTTCACCGCTTCTTCTGCCATCATTAATTATCAGCATCAAAAGATAATTATACAAACAAATAAAATACTTGAGCAATTTTACCTGAGTAATCTGTTACTTTCATTTTGAGTTGTCAGACCCTAATTGTCTACTTTCCTTCTAATGGCAACAATCTGCTCATTCCATCCCACTGTCAAGCCAGTATCTTGAAGATGAAGCCGGCCATTTGAAATGAAACTGAGGGTAGAGATTTATTTATTTTTTCTATAATTTTTTTGGGAATTTTTGATTTTTGTTTCCGGGTTAAATCTCTGTTTTTTGGCTTTTGCAGAGAGAAACATTGCAAATTATAAAATGATGATTAACTATTAAAAAAATAAAAAATAATTAATTACAAATAAATATAATGAAATACAAATGTCAAATGGTTAGGAAATAAGGTGCTTAAACTTCACTTCAACAAAGTAAAAATAACACAAATTAAAAAAATAATTTACAATTACATATAATATTTCAATAATAAAAACAAGTTTGATTCAAGTCCATAATTACTCACCAAACAGTAAGGATTGGAATCTGATTCCATTCTAATTTTTACCAAATAACTAAGTTCAGGATTCAAGTTTCATACCTAACCCCCCAGAATTCAAGTCCTGATTCCATTCCATTTCAATTTTTCTCACCAAACAGACTATAAAGGGTTTGAGCATGTTTAGAAGTTTGTGAGTTACTCTATCCATTGCCAATTGGTTTTGGATTGGAACCTCATTTGAACTTATTATATAATTGACTCTTTGTTAATTGCCCAATTAATATGAAAATTTACCATGATATCAAAGCGGGTTGCTCGATATTGATTTGCTGCCGTCCCCATTTGATTAAAATTGTGTACATGTGTTGGGCCTTGTTCTTAGCCCACACATGAGAGGGCGTGTTGGAGTATGAAAATGGGTGTTGTCCCACACTGATAAAATGAAAAGAATATAAAAGTGGATGTTGTCTCACATTGATAAAATTAAAGGGTTTGAATATGTTTAGAAGCTTGTGAGTTACTCTATCTATTGTCAATTAGTTTTAGGTTGGAACCTTATTTGAACTTATAATATATATGACTCTTTGTTAATTACCTAATTAATATGAAAATTTAACAAAACCCTTTGATACAAAAATGGACGGGTCGAAAGATTACTTGAAATATCATACGTAAAAAGAAATATTCATGAAAATCTCCAAGCGAGTATATATCTGATGATACCTCCTTGCATGATTGTCCTCGTTAGCTTGTAAGTCGTTAGTTTTCACAAGCCAAGATAAGTTTTTTATTTTATCTTTTTAACGTTTCTTGGGTTCGAAGAAAAATATGGAATCAAAAATCACGTGCAAAATTGAACATGAGACATAACATAATACAGAACTCAGGTCATATTTGATAAACAGTTGTTAATTATTTATATTAGTTATTTTTAGAAAAAAATCCTTGATAAAACCAACTGTTTCTAAAAAAGACATTGGTGAAATTTTATTTACGCCATTGTCTATAAATTACTTTTAAATGATATGCGGTGTTATTTTTTTAAACTTTTGAACAACTACATTTCCACAAAAAAGCTCTTTCCAAAAGGCTAATGAAGAATAGTTTTTGCCCCCCAAAAAAAACTTTTTTTAGCCAAACAGCTATTACAAACAGTTACCAAATACTCTTTAGTTGTTTAATTTCATCAAAATAGTTAAAACTATCTCAAATAACTATTTTTATTCAAACAACTGTTGTTACGGAATACTCCATAATTTTAAAAGGCATTCAGCAAATTAAAACTAACTGCTTCTGTGATGATTAAGTGTTTTGTAAGCTATTATTTAATAAATAAAAAAAATCACTTGGGCTAGTGAAGGCTGAAGCAACTGGGAAAAGGTTTCGTAGTTACCCTAATGCCTTTTGATTGTGTTCCTTACAGTGGGCCTGACTGCGTGAAATAAGCCCAACAATCACTATATCGATTGTTGGCCATATTGTAAAGCTAAATGGGCCGAATCTTTTTACTTTTTTACTTTTTTAAAAACTTTTCTACTTTTGCTTTTACTTGTTCTTTCTTTCTTTCTTTTTTCCTCCCCAACCACCCCCCTCTTTTGAACTTAATTACTTTTCTTTGTGGAGGTGGTTGGAAAATTTTCTCCCTCAATTATTTTACATACACCAAAAAAAATTGCATTAACTTGACAACAATACAATGTGGCGATTAAAAAAAAGAAAAATATCATTCAAAAAATAGGAGATTTTAAGTACAAATACTAAGAGAAAATTTTTGATACAATTTAAATTGATATTAATATCATTTATCTCTCTGTTTTTCATTGTTTTGCTCGTTGGAATTAAGAGTGTGATGGTAAGGCTTATGACTAGCTTAATAATAGTTTTTTTTTTTGGGGGGGGGGAGGAGATCGAATGGCTACTACTTGGCGTATTCCACTCCTACCATGATTTTGAACACAAGTTTTAAAAAAAAAAAAACGAATAAAAGTCCAAAAGGGAGAGTTTCTCTATTTATAGGATTTTTTTATTCAAAATAAACAATTGATTGCAAAATGATTTACTCTAATTTGACAAGCAATTATTGCAATTAAGAAAATTCAAAAAACTTTCTTGTGCATCACATAGATAAAAAAATACTAGTTAACCTTAAAAAAAAAACTTTTATTTCTTTTGAAAAATTAAGTGAAAAACAGTATGTGCATTAAATGATTTCAATCTAAAGCCATGCATCTTACAAATTGGAAAAAACTAGTGCAAAAAGATCGTAAAAGATGTGATTTATATAATTAAAATATTTAATTCGGATCTCTACTATTTTTCTTGCAATCTTTGCTCTAAGGACGGGAGCCGCTCATGGATTTAGCCGTTTGGTTGCGAAAGGCGATCCCCAAACACATCTCGGCAAGCTTTATAAAAAGAAATTACCTAATAATTCTTTAGGATTTTTTATCGAATTTGTTTCTTCGAGTTGTATTAGACGGGGATGTAACTTGATTGCCCATACAATCGTTCATTTTCAATCTATCGATCTCCAAGAAAGGACATAGGAAGAGGAGGAGACAAATATACATTTATGATCCGGCTACAAAAGATATGTGCAGCTTTATTGACAATGCGATAATCTAATCGCCTTTGATTGTTAATTTCAAAGGCAAAAAGAAGGAAAAAGAACACCTCGAACTTTCAAAGATCAAAACTAGTGAGGATGAGGATGAGGCAAAAGAAGAGACCAGGATGAGCCATGATGAGGACACGATGGGAAGAGAGAGAAGCAAACATTGGTATGGTAACATCACTTCAGAATGAGGACATCATGCAGTAATGTAGTACGTACTAGCTAGCTAGCATCACAATGTGCTTGTACTGCCAACATTACGGCAATGTACCATTAGAATAATTCCAATAGGATCCACAGAACCCAACACTCTCTAATTGACCATTTGTAGATTCTCAATCTTATTGTATCTTAGTAATCTTAGCAAGTTAGTGTTTGGTTGGAAAACAAATAGTTTTTTCAAAAAAAATTTTTAGGTGAAAAATATTTTTTCAAGAAAAATTAGTTTTCATGTCATGTTTTCCGTTGTTTGGTGCAAAATAAATTATTTTTTAATAAGAAAAACGTCAATTGAATTGTTTAAATGGCGAAAATATCGACTGAATATTCATGGCAGAGATAAACGTTCAATAGATGAAGGAATTTTTGAGCTTAAAAATCATATTTGATTTTTTTTAATACTTTCTATCGAATAATCAAGTTTTAATCTAAACCACTGAAATTATTTTGGTGACAAAAAAATCAACTGAATTGTTTAAGTAACAAAAAATATCGATTAAATTATCGTGGCGAAGAAAAATATTGACCAAATGAAGAAATATCGTGCTCAAGATTTAAATTTAAGCCTATTTAATATTTTCTATCAGACAATCAAATTTTGATCCATATACTATTGAAATTGTTCTAGTGGTAAAAATATTGACTGCAATGTTTAAGTGGCGAAAAATATTGATTGAATTATTATTGTGGAAAAAAAATGTTAGCCAAATGAAAGAATATCGAATTCAAAATATGAATTTGAGCCGATTTTAATA
Source organism: Carnegiea gigantea (assembly GCA_029747015.1). Lineage (NCBI taxonomy): Eukaryota > Viridiplantae > Streptophyta > Magnoliopsida > Caryophyllales > Cactaceae > Carnegiea > Carnegiea gigantea. Next base: position 38,150 of record JAKOGI010000889.1, on the reverse strand, counting down.
TTTTCTATCTGATGATCAAGTTTCGATCTAAATTGTTAAAATTGTTTTAGTTGCAAGTCAACTGAATTATTTCAGTGGCAAAAAAGTCATTTAAATTGTTGTGGTGAAAATAAATGTCGACCAAATGAAAGAAATTTGAGCTCAAAATTTATATTTGAGTTTATCTTAATATTTCTCATTGGATAGTTAATTTTCAATCCAAGCTATTGAAATCAAATTTTGCACCTAAATTTCAGCTGAGCATATCATGAAAGAGTTGAAAAAAGAAAATCAATTTCCTATCTTCTCAAAAAGAAAATCATTTTCTTCTATTAATCATTTTTCCTGAAATATAGGTTTCCATCTTTTATTATACTAAATAACGAAAAATTGAAAAATTATTTTTGAAAAAAATTATTTTCTTCCAACCAAACACTACCTAAAATTATCAGGATTTTTGTATAAGTTTCACTTGTCCTACAATCATTGACAATTACCACTCTTCCAATTTTCACCTAGCCCCAGCTCCTCTTTTATTGACCCCCCCCCCTCTCTCTCTCGCTCTCATATTTGTTGCACCACTTAGCTTGTGGTTTTTGTCTTACTATTACATATGCCTTTCATCATTTAGATGCTGTACTTGCATTAAGACAAGTTGTAATGACATATACCTATAATTTGTTTGTTAGATATGTTTGCACTTGCCCCCTTTTTGTTTTCTTGCTTTCATCTTAACTACAGTCACTTTTTAGGACCACCCCTACCCCAAATTAGTCCTTCAACTCTAAATTAAGAGCTTTGATTTTTGTTTTTTTAATCAACAAAACTTTTTTTTTCCTAATATTAATATAATACATACGAGTGGTTGGTTAGTTCCTTGTTATGCGTAAGTCATAAAGACAATTTTTTTTTCTTTTATCTTTTAAAGTCAACATTGACGATCAGTTGTCATCTTCCAGCTGGTAAGATGACTTATTTTAGAAAAAAGAATCAGTCTTAAGTTCATTTTCAATTCAACTGTTCATTAAGCTCTACGTTTCGTGAGTACAACTCAAACAAACTTATACATCGCTCAGTCTTGTTCTATTATACACTATTTTCAAAACAGATTGTATGTCAATCCACCAAAAAAAACTGGTCTATTGCTAAGTTTTGTTTCATTATGCAACATTTTGGAAGCAGATTGTTTGAATAATGATTCAGACAGAGTCTGCTCAATCTTGATATACATCCATCCAGTCCTACATATTAAACTACTGTAGTAAGGCATCTGATACTTTATTTTCATTTTTCCAAGTCGCTTTCTAAATTGAAACCAATTAGCACATACATCACCATAAAAAAAAAAAAAAAAAGAGTCAAGTGGCTAAAATGAGGACACAATGTAGTAATGTAGTACTACTGAGTACTAGCAAGGATCCCCAAAACTCTCTCCTTCTTTCTGTCTCTCCCCGCACCCTATATATACTTAGTCTGATCTTATCACAGTGTATCTTACTAAATCTACTAACATTTTTGGACTAACTTTCACTGTCGCGGCAATCCTTCTCAATTACAATACTGCCATTGAACTGGTAACACCCCCCCTTCTCCTCTCATATATGTACATATTTTTGTCATCTTTAATTTCCCAACCAGTAGATTTGTGATAAATTTTGATGTTTTACTTGATTGTAGTGTTATCTATAATTTGTTTGTTGAATATGTTTGCATCTGCGCCCTTTTTGTTTTATTCCTTTCATCTAAACTTCTCTATCGTTACTTTTTGGAACCCCACCCCCCCCCCAAAAAAACCGATGGTTCTTCAACTCTAAATTAAGAATATGAGCTTTTATATATTTAATCAACAACACTTTAGTTTTATATGAATACAATACGTATGAGTGCCTGATTAGTTCACTATTTTATGTTAATGATAGAGGTAGGATTTTTTTTCCCATGTTCTGTCTTTTAAGATTAATATTGAGGACCAATTATTATCTTCCAGTTGGTTGGATGGCTTCTTTATTTTTTTTTAAAAAAAAAGAATCGGTCTTTAAAGTTCATTTCCAAACCAACTTTTCATTAACTTTTAGGTTTTGTGGGGTACAATTCAAACAAAGTTATACATCAATCGGTTTTGTTTCGTTCATTTATGCACTATTTTCAAAGATTATTGTATATCAACTTAAAGAGTCAAAGTTTTGTTTCAATATTATCTATACCTATCGTTTTTAAATTAAAGGAGATTATCTCAATAACAATTTAGACAGAGTCTGCTCAATCTTGATATATGTTTGTTTAATTCTGCGTATATCTTAACTTCTCTATTGTTACTTTCTGGAACCCCCCCCCAAAAAAACCAATTGTTCTTCAACTCTAAATTAAGAATATGAGCTTTTATGTATTTAATCAACAACACTTTAGTTTTATATCAATCCAATATGTATGAGTGCCTGATTAGTTCACTAGTTTATGTTAATGATAGAGGTAGGGGTTTTTTTTCCCCCTCTCTTCTGTCTTTTAAGATTAATATTGAGGACCAATTATTATCTTCCACTTGGTTGGAAGAATTCTTTGTTAAAAGAAAAAAAAAAAATCAGTCTTTAAAGTTCATTTCCAAACTAACTTTTCATTAACTTTTAGGCTTTGTGGGGTACAATTCAAACAAAGTTATATATCAATCGGTTTTATTTCGTTCATTTATGCACTATTTTCAAAGATTATTGTATATCAATTCAAAGAGTCATCTATTACTAAGTTTTGTTTCAATAATATCTGTCATTTTAAAAGGAGATTATCTTAATAACAATTTAGACAGAGTTTGCTCATCCTGATATATGTTTGTTCAATCTTGCATATATCTTAACTTCTCTATCGTTACTTTTTGGAACCCCCCCTCCCCCATTAAAAAAAAACCAATGGTTCTTCAACTCTAAATTAAGAATATGAGCTTTTATATATTTAATCAACAACACTTTAGTTTTATATCAATACAATACGTAGGAGTGCCTGGTTAGTTCACTATTTTATGTTAATGATAGAGGCAGGGTTTTTTTTTCCCCTCTGTCTTTTAAGATTAATATCGAGGACCAATTATTATCTCCCAGTTGGCTAGACGACTTCTTTTAGAAAAAGAATCGGTCTTTAAAATTTATTTCCAAACCAACTTTTCATTAACTTTTAGGTTTTGTGCGGTACAATTCGAATGAAGTTATATGCCAATCGGTTTTATTTCATTAATTATGCACTATTTTCAAAGATTATTGTGAATCTATTCAAAGAGTTATCTATTAATAAGTTCTGTTTCAATATTATCTATCGTTTTTAAAGGAGATTATCTCAATGACAATTGAGACAGAGTCTGCTCAATTTTGATATATGTGTGTTCAATTCTGCATATACTGTTCCATTGTAGTGAGATATCTTTTGAATTCATTTTCATTTTTTCAAATCTCTTTCTAAATTGATACCTAATTATTTAGGATTTGAATTTTTTTCCCCGGCCTTCAACCCAAGAACCCACCAAAAAGTTACATGTATTACTTGTTTTTATGTCCAACCCTCCATTTGGAAGTCCTCTCTTTGGTGAGGAAGAAGACTTCTCTTTTCTAATCAATGAAGCCCTAGATGGCCCGATTAATAATGGCCCAAACCCGTTTCCTATTGAAGAAACTAGCCCCAATTCTTTACCAAGGACACCCGTACCCATGTCAAATTATCAAGATTTAAGCATGTTTCTTAATCACGAGGAGGAATTTCCATTGATAGGGCAATTTCCCACAACATCACAGGAAATCCTTGATGATTGGGTGAGGGAGATTGAACTAGGTGCTTATGATTTTGATGATCTGGTGCAGCAAGGCTCACCTGATGATGATGGACATGGGATACAGCAAAAAAGACTGATTGAACAGGGTGATCATGATCATGATCATCAAACTGCTGATGGTGGTGTTGGGCAAGGATCTTCCATAATCAACAAACTTGATCATAGAGCTAGGGAAAGAGTTAGAAGGATGAAGCTTAGTGCCTCTTATTTAGCCCTTCGCTCTTTGCTTCCTGATTCTAAAAGAGCTTATTACAAGGTATTCTCTCCCTTCAACTCTCTCTGTGGTGATGTTTATTGATAACACAACCCATGAAATCATGAACTACAAAGTTGGGATAGGCAAAGATACCTTGTAACGGGTTGGCTCATCTTGACCTCCGTTTAATCATCGTATGAAAATGGAATTAATGATTTTCATAGTCGATGTTTGGGTCACATTATACACTAATGAAACATTCGGTCCAATTGATATGTATTCCATACAACATGTTTGAATTTGTTCTCCATAAACGTTTGATTCAAATTACCTTTCGGCAGAGGTGGACTGCACCATATATACTAGACAGAACCCTTGATTACATCCCTAGGCTTCAAGCCGAGATACGCAGGTTGACGCTCGAGAAGAACAAGTTTCTATCACTCATAGGGAAGCAGCAGCAGCAGCAACAACAACAACAACAACGAGCTCTTGCAAGCGATCGCGATAAACGAGTTGTGAACAAGTTGAAGCAAACTCTAAATGTGTCCATCAATGAAGTCAAAAGAGGTGAATTGATAGTCCAAATTTGCCAACAGAAGGGCAAACTTGATCATATATTCTCCGCTTTGATCAAGAAATTAGAAGGTGAAGACATTCAGATCATAGGTGCCTCTTCTATATGCATATCTGAAGATACATCTTGCTTCCATCTTCATGTTCAGGTACATGTTTTGTTTTCCTAGTACGTATATATAATATATGAAACTTGCTACACATATCTAAGCGAGTGCAGCATTATACGTCAAAGAGTTGTCGATAATTTTGAATTGTTAATGAAACCGAATAATGAAAGTCAAACAGAGATTAATTAGTGCCTAAAGTCAAATAGAGAATATCCTGTTCCGGAACCATCTCAACTGAAACATTAGTTAAGTTGATGCATGGTTGAAGACCAATGAATAGTTTTATACTTTAACAGATCCCTTATTGACGACTATTCTAAGGCATATTTGTCAATTAGTACCTAAAGTTAGATCTTTTTATTTCGATGTTTTACAGTGCACTTGCGAGCTGTATTACCTTAAACATAGATTCAATTAGATCCAAGTGAGTGATTATTGGCCTGTGTATGAAACTCAATGGTCCGATTTGAATGTGTGCATGTTGACATCACTTGACATCCAAATATCCAATGCTTCCAAATGAGTATGGATGTGTTAAGTTTTTAATATCAATTGGGCCTTAAACAAAAGGTCATGCATGCAAGCTCAAATGAGGTTCCAATCCAAAATCAAATGACAATAAGTGAGTTAACTCACAAGCCTATACACATGCCCAAACCCTTTAATTTGATAAATGTGGGACAATACCCACTTTCACATTCTTTCATTTTACCAATGAGGGACAATACCTACTTTCATACTCCAACAAGATGCTTTATCCTTGCATGTTTTAAGCTTAAAATGCATAGAACTTGGCATATAATGCATTCGAGTTGGAATACACAACCTTTTAGTATATTGATTAGACAATTCATATACAGCTACTCCATACCTGATTTATACATCTCCGTGTTTACATTTTATTCAGCATGATGCATACACATCAGTATTAGTTATTCCTGATTGTAAGCATCTAGCCAATTTCCATACTCAAAATGTTGTGCAGGTGTGTCAAAATCCACTTGAAGTTGATTATGTTGCAGACCTACAAAAGAAGTTGATTTATTGGTTGTCATAGAGTAGAACACCTAAGTTCAATTAGAGAAGACTGTCCAATGCCTAGCTTCTTCTTTTCCACAGAGAAGCATACACAATGTGCTTTTAGAAACCTGAACTTCAGAATTCAGACGATAGCCAAACTGAGTAAGAGAGCTGGGTGGATGTGGATCCTCAGAACAGATTATGGAGTCCTTCATCAACAGAGTTACTACACCTGTGGCTGAAGAGGACGATGAAAAATTTGGCTGAATTATTCGGGCCATGTAGTTCATCCGTCATAGTTTCTCCGGCTCCGCCATTGTGATTATGGAATGTTTGTCATTTGTCACCTTATAAATCTTGCTGATCATTCAATACTTAATCTGTTTCACCCCACGGGCACATTTTGCTGATAAAGCAGGTGAATTTTCTGTGATTGTTTTATTATACAATTATTCATGGGTGATGTCTTCATGGATTCTACCACTGACAAGTCTTCATGGTCAATGGCAAGCCACTGCAAGCCCACTTTGTCATATCATTGATGTGAAAACATTGAAATTAGCTTTCGACTGAAATTCTGTGCCAGGAAAGGAGAAATCTCTTGGCGAGCTTCTTAATGTCTGGTCGTAGATGCTTAAGCGGTAAATAGCTTTTTAAGAAATTCTTCAGGATCAATCTCCAGAGAACTGAATGTTTTCATGAAAATACATGTCAGACATCAGGAACTCAAACGTTGTAGCAATTAGCATGTTTCATATGTAGACAGGCGTGACTTATGAATGCATGGCCTATTGAATGAACCTCTTGCGTATGATGAACTTGTGCCTGGTTACATTGTGAGCTCCAATGGATGTCGTTAAAAACATCAATTTCTTGATTCATTGTATTTGTGCCTTGACATAGTAGAACCCATCCTTGGCAGGCTCTAAACCGGGGGGTTCTTGTGGTGTCTATACTTTCTGCTAGTACAAGCAAAGGACCTTTACCAACTTAGCTAACTGACATGCACCTGACATCTGTGTAGGTTTCATGAAAATATCGTTAGTTAGATAGTGAATACTTTTGCACTTTCCTCGAACAAGAATTCATTGTTCGACTTCAAATGTATTCTATCAACATAGAGTCAAAGTTAAAGTCGATCGGATTTTGCAAGTGCTAATCGGTTCTAGGAAGCTTAAATCATCTACTTCTGAATAGGAAAGTGTGGCAAGTATACCAGCCGGCAGTTGAAGTGTCCGGCTCTTTGTGAAAAGCAGCAAGCAGTTAATCGGTCATTATCAGATATTTTTGCCGCCATATTTCTCTGTCATTGTAACTGTCACAGACTATTAGCTGCAGACACGACTGCAGAAGAAGTGGCAGTTGCAAAATCAGTCAAATAAAAGGTCACGGGTTCGAGCCGTGAAATCAGCCACTGACAAAGTCAGGTTAGGCTGCCTACAATTCACCCCTTGGGATGCGGCCCTTCCCCGGACCCTGTGTGAATGCAGGATGCTTGTGCACTGGGCTGCCCCTTTTTTTAAAAAAAAAATTCCATTAGGCTAAGTGCTGAGCTTGGGCAGCAAAATGTACATTATCAGAGGCAACCGTAACACTTTGAGAAAACAATGTACGAACATCATTAACTTTAGTAAGTGTTGCTTTCTGCACCATTGCTGTGAATCATCTGCAATTTAGTGCCAATGAGAAAGTGAAGGGCTCAAATTAAGCTGCTTGTATGTAGAAACCTTCAGATCATTCCCTGTTTCCTACGACAAACACTAATATCATTGGGAGAAATGTACTCTAGGCTGTTCCAGATATATGTTGCAGTTTTACCCATGATAGATGCAGTCTAAGACATACAAACACTTGATAGCCTCCGTTTGATTTATCTCCAGGCATATGTAGTGAACTGCAGCTTTATTGACAACTGCCAAGGAATGTCATGTGCATTTAGTTCAGTAGTTGTATTGATCAGGCCCATTTAGAATCGTCGCTACAGAGAGTAGTGGGCCTAAATTGTGAACAAGCGTATTGGGGGCCCAACATCTATTGGTTGGAAGGAAGAACTGAAATGTCTTTAGAAGTAGTCAATATTTGCCAAATTGTAGAAAATTTAATGGTGGGACATCCTGGCACAAAAATTCCATAAATTGGTCATATTGCTGCATACTAAATTTGTTGCCTTGATGTGCCTATTAGAGCAGGGGTGCAAATTGATGTAACGGGCCCTTTCATCAACCGAGGTCAACTGTATTGGATTTTCTGCGATAGATGTCCAACATAGTGGCCAAGTTTACACATAGATATTGTAAAATTAACCGGAATTCAAAATCCGAACCAAATTGATTGAACTCATACCTGCCTGATATCTAAAACCGTTAATCTGAAGTGGAACCGATACTGAAATTGATCCAGCCCAACCGGAACATGTTTTTTCCCAATCTTATTTTTCGAAGCAAGACAAAGATATTGAATCAAAGATCGAGTGACCTGAAATCAACCCGAATAAAAAATGACTGACCTGAAACCGACACCAAGACACATCTAATTGGCTCAAACACAGTACAATGCGAAGTCAACCCGATCCGAAATCGAACAGAACGGCCTGTTCGCGATATCTACTTACATGTTACACATATAAAAATTTGTAACATACAAGTACAATAGCCCATGTCTCCTATTGCAATGCTTGTATTCTCTAAACTTGCCGTTGTGAAAAGTGATACTGTATATTGTAATTTGTCAACCAGACATTCCTGGTGCCAAGTTTTGATGGTTCAGGTTTATCTGCAGTTGTATCAGCTGATCTTTTGGAAAATCACTTATGTGAGGAACAGCATTACATTGAAAAGGCTAAGAAATTCCATAAAAATTAAACATATGATCTCAAAGTACACAATAACAAGTTAGAGTGGTACAGATTTCACATGGAGGGTTCTGTTCATACTCTACACACATAAAATTACGAGTTATTTTTAAGTAACGGAGTCATCAAGGGTCTAAAATTAAGTTACATTTTTGTTCAACAAATCCAAAAACACAAATTATATAGGTCATGTTTAGCAAATAGCTGTTAGTTGTTTGTATTAACAGTTAGCTATAACTGTTTGAATCAGCTGTTTGAATTATAGCTGTTTGTGGAAAAACTGTTTAGTGAAATTAGCTATTTCTAATAAAGTTGTGAAACAAAAAACTAATTCTCCAAAAAGTTATTCTAAAAAGCTAATCAAATTAGCTTTTTCAAATTAGCTTTTTGGACCTAGAAAACCCCTCCAAAAAGCTATTCTACCAAATATCTAAATTAACTTTTTGATTGAATCAAATAGTTAATTTTAGTTAAAAAATTCTTTTTAATCAAAATATTCTTCAAAAATCTGTTTACCAAGTATCCCGATAATATCAATCCAAAATTTGTGGAGGTCTCATTTGATTCCCAAGTGTCCTCAATGAAATTAAAGTTAATGGAAGTCAAGTCAAAATTATAGGCAGATGCATTGATGGAAAACCCTATTATGACAAGGGCTTGCGTGTAGCAATTGACAAAATGATCAAAACATGTGAGAGAATGTACCGGTCATATGGCTGATATATTCACCACGTAACCTCCTCTGTTTTCATTCATAGTATTTACACAACTTTTACCCAATCTCAAATTTATTGGGAGTATTTATTATGTACAAAAAGCCCCTGTTTTATATGGGGAGTTGCACAAAAGTAGTAATTGGCAAATTAAAACAGGTTACATTGAACTCAGCGTGACAAAGGTGGGTCACTGCTTGCCTAAAGTTTATTCTCTCTCTCTCTGTTGTCCTTCCCCTGCGTTCACTTTAGGATATCTTCTTCTTCTCCTACTTCCATCATCAATTGCAATCCCCATACTACATCTTGCCTCCACTTTTGTTATTTTTGACCATGGGTCCAATGAGATTTTCATAAATTTAGATATATACCGTCTTACTCTTGTTTTTTAATGAAAAAAAGGATCACTGTTTATAGAAAAGCACGTCTAAAATGCAAATTATAAATATTTTTACAAGATATTTATGTAATTGGACTGGTCTGTTTTTCTTATGTGGACAATTTGTTTGATCAAACACTCTCTAGTTTGGAGAGTACACCGATCTCTTCTGTCCGTATCCATTATCCAACTGTTCCAAGTAAGTAAAAATCATTGGGCTGGTACCATCAATGGCAGGACATTCCATTGCTCGGGCAGAGTTTTTGATATATGAACTCGAAATATACGATATTAAAAATGATCGAAATTACTAGTAATAATGAGGCATTTAAAAGACGTAGATTTAAATTTTGCCTAAATATATCAAACTAAACATCTTCCTAATCCCTATAAAAAAATAATAATCATACGTCTTTAATTACAAGTTACCTTCCTAATATCTAGAAAAAGGGGGAGGAAAAAAATGCATCTTTCTACAAGTTATCACTACTCATTATAGCCCTCTTCCTAGTTTTCTTTGCTCTCTAGATGCAGCTCAATTCCCTAGGCAAACAATGCCAGACCGAAAGGTTGTCTGTCCTATATGCCATTGTTGCATCTCCTTGGCCTTGCCAAAAACCCTAATCCATGCCCTCAAGCAAATTAAACTTGATAATATCTTTTTCTTTAATGCTGCAAAACTTAAACCTTATTTCCCAAAAAAAAAAAAAATGAAATTACAGAAGAAGAGGAAGAATGCCCTTGATGTGTATCATAATTTACATAGGAACCTCCTCTTAATTATAAGTTTCATTTTCCTTCTCATTAGTTTTAATTAATTTTCTGTCAATTATCCGTCAAAATTTTGGCTGCCCTCTTGGGGTGAAGATCAGGAAACAAACTGGAAAAAGCATGAAGAAAATGACAGACAAAATTAAGAAGTAGCAGTTACAACAACTATGTCTAGTGTTTTCATCAATCATTCATAAAAGATCTTGACAAGAACAATATAATACATTATCAGCTACCTAGCTAGATGATTATCAATGAGAGATACTCAAATTACACAGCAGATCCCTCCCCTCCTCCCCCCCCCCCCCAAAAAAAAAGGCAAAAAAATCAAAGAAAAAATACATTATAATCTACTCTTCAGTCTTCATAATGGGATTAGGAAGAATCATATCTTGAAGAAGGCCATTATCAGTAATAAAACCAGCATTAGCAGGTGCACCACAGAAGCTCTTTTCTTGAGCAAACAACAATGCATTATGTGGTGTACTTAAAACATTGCCAAAAGAGGCAACATGACGACCATAACTTGTTTGGATGTTAGAAGGTAGAATCTGACTATTATTACTAGCCATCATAAGTTGCATTTGCTGCTGCAAGGCATAGGGGGATGTGGTGGTGGTGGTGGTGGTTGCACCGCCACCGCCACCGGAGCCGAGGCCAAAACCGAATCCGAACCCGGCACCCGGCATGATGCCACGTGGAAGGACGGTACAGGGGTGGGTGTGTTGGCCTTCATAGGTAGTGACAACTATGGAGGGGTCAGTGAAGGATCTCTCCACTCTCTTCTTCACATTGCATGATGCACTGGTGCAACGGTAGTAACTCCTAGAGAGAGAGAGAGAGAGAATGGGAAGAAACCCAGAAAAGCAAAAATGATGTGAGATCAAAGTGACACTGAATTTGATGAGCAGTGATTGATTGATCGTTTAAATTGGGGGGTTTTGGGATTAAGGAAGAAGGGATAATCAATGATGAATATTGAATGAATATGTAAGTATGGTACCTTGGGAAAGGGCTGTTTTTTACAGCTTTTTGACCATACTTTCTCCATCGATACCCATCTTCTAGATGATCAACCTCGCTCTTTGTCATGAACGCAAATCTGGGTTCTCTCTGCCGCTTCTGATTTGTCTTTTTGGCTTTTGTCAAACTTTAAACATGTACAATATGCCCACAAAACAAGCACATATCACCAAAGGATCTTGATTAAGATATATAACCAACTTTAGATTTAAATCTATGCACAAAACATAAACATATATTACAATATCAAGATTTGGGGACCGACAAATCAAAATTGGAAAAAGTTCCCTTTTTTTAATTTTCCTGGGTTCTCTTTGTCATTTTATCAAACACATGGTGATCTGAACCAAAATCAACGAGAGAAACCTCAAAACTCCAAAATCAAAAGTGCCCATTTGGCCTTTCACCCTCTTCTCAAATGGCTACCTCTCAAAATCAGATCAAAAAGGTTTTTTTTTTTGGTGGGGGGGGGGGGGGGGGGGGAGTTAAGTTGTTCTTTTGCGAAAAAAGAAACTTACTCTTTGGTGTCTTTTTGCTGTTCCTCTTCTTCTTCTTCCTCCTCCTCCCCACCATCACCAGGCTTGTTCTGCTGCTGCTGTTGTTGTTCATCATTGGCCGCGTCATTAGAAGCAGAGGACACGGAAGAAGAGTTTGGTGTTGTAGGCTGATGACTATTATTAACAACTTGATCAGATAATGAATCTGGGTTGACATTTGAATTAAGAGTGGGATCAGGTGGAGGAGGGTCTAGAGAATCAGGCAAGACCTGATGATTTTCACCCACACCATAGCCATTGATGACCATATCAAGCAGAGAAGGGCTGATAATGTTATTATGAATCATGATTTCCTGCATACTCATTGACTCCATAAACCCCAAACTGGGTGATGTTGATGATGATGATGTCGTTGTTGTTGATGATGAAAGACTACTTTTGGCCAAATTACAGTGGTAATTAGTAGTACCAGCACCACTAAATGAAGCTCCTCCTCCTACTCCTCCCAGCAAACTCTCCATTTTCAACACTGCTTCCTTCTCCATCTTGTTTTACTTCAAGGTTGGAACTTTTCTTCTTTCAAACAGACCACTCTGATTCTCTCTCTCTACGCCCTAAATCCAGACAGGAGTCTGAGTCTGTGTACGTGTATGTGTGTGTGTGAGTGAGAAAGAATGAGGGGCCAAAATAGTTTTTGGAGTTGAGCTTTAAAGTGAGATGGGTACGTTCTAATTTTAAAATTTTGAACAAAATTAACACCGTTTTACTTTTGTCACTGATTCAAGCCCTTTTTAGCTTACTATGTCTCACTATTTTTTAATAAAGATTATTAAAGTAAATGTATTATTCGATGATAAAATTATGGATGCTATTTTAAAATGAATTATTGGTATTTAATCCCCTCCAATTATTGATCATTTATAGGACTTCACCTCTAAATTTTAACGATTTTTATTGATAATTTAGAATATGTTTTTCATACATAACGTTTGCTTAATCTCAATTGGTATGTCTAGTAATTACTGAGCCCAGAGCCTATTAATAAAGTTGGTCTCATTTTATCTTCACTCTTTGTTATCGTATGCTCCATTCATTCCAAATTTATTTATCTATTCTAACATTAAGAATCTACTGTCCTTATGAGATAGAAATTAAACTCGTACTTTTGTTTAGAGTTTGGTAATGGGTCAATTCGGATTTAACCATGTAATAAACGGATAAATTTCGTATCAATTTTGCAAATAGTTTAGATCTATTTAAAATTGAAAAATAATGTATTTTCAAACTAAATCGTCAAATCGTGTTGACTTCGAATCGAAATCGATTCGATTCATACTGAGTTTAGATTTTTCTTAATAATTTTAATTCAAATTCGGATCGAATTATTGACTTGGATCAAGTTTTCCAACTCTACTTTTACCAAAGACAAATAATTTAGGGGAGCGGATTATGTCGTTAATTTTTTTGGGTTTTTTTGGGGGGAGGAAGGTCACGATAAGCAGAGACGTGCCAGTACTTAATGATATTTTATTTATTGGCGACAATAAAAATAGGTGAGAAACCGGCAGATTTCGGTAAACGGTGGAAAGAGAAGCTCACACGTGCCGAGGAAAGCATTAAATGCAAGGAGAGTTTTGGTGGGTCGCCGCTTTCATACGATTTTGAAAATGTCGACTACACTGTTTGAGTTTTGACCTGGTAAACCGGTTTTTAGTGTGAATGTGGTTTTGGGGAATGTGGCACGTGAGTTGGGTCTGGGAAATAAAAATGCTGACTCGTGTGCATGTGACTCGTGAACCATCCAATTATACTACCAACCATCGGTGTGACTTGTTAGGCCCTGTCCTTTTTATGGATCAATTCTAAAATATTAATTTTAATTTATTTTAATCTATTTTAATTCAGTTTAACTTATTTTTATTATTTTAACAAAGTTTAATTTATCATATAAAAAATTCAACCCACTTCAATCTATTTCAACCCACGTCAACCTACTTTACGCTTTTACTCATCCCAATTTACCCTTCGAAGGGCCTGTTCTTTTTGCGGGTAAATTGGGGTGGGTAAAAGAGTAAAGTGCGTTGAAGTAAGTTGAGGGGGATTGAAGTAGATTGAAGTTGTTTGAAATAGGTTGAAATAAGTTGAATTTTTTTATGTGATAAATTAAACTCGTTTAAAATAGTAGAAATGGATTGAAGTATATTGAAGTGGGTTGAAATAGGTTAAAATAAGTTGAGGTTGGTATTTTAGAATTGACACACGAAAAGTACAGGCCCTTAGTGCCATAATGTGGTCTTCAAATTTTTGAATAAATATTATCACCATTCCATAGTGGTATTGGTTAAAGTCGTTAATATTCTTTTTAATCGTGATTATGAGAGGATACCTTGTAATAAGACCGATATCATTAACACCGCAAAAATGACTAATTTTTAGCAAAAAGATTCGAAGTAAATTTTCCTTTAAACTATATAAGGGCCTGTTCTTTTCGTTAGGAAATAGGGGTTGGGGAATGATTGAAATAGATTGAAGTGCGTATTTTTTCGTTGAAGTAGATTGAAGTTGATATATTTTATATGATGGATAAAAGTTGGTTAAAATAGTATATTGAAATTGGTTTATGTTGATATTTTTTATTGAAGTTCGTGAAGAGTGTGGAAGTTGATAAATTGAAATTTGCCGACCAAAAAAACAGGGAAAAATGCATGAAATCTAAGCATTTAGACATGTCACCAAGTACTAATTAAAATTTAAAAAATGTCATGAAAGACACGAGTTCAATACATACTTACATCTAATTTTATGTCGTATATATGTGCATTCAAGGAGGACAAAAATTCCAACTTGCTAACTAGTTACTTCATTCGAACCCAGCTTTTATTTAAAGGTTGTTATGAAAATTCAAAAATATCGTCAAACTTTATCACGTGCATGGAAAATTTTATCCTACCATACTTTGACCTCTTCAAATTCCTATTTTAAATGTTATAACATGTACTGACTAAATTGCTCATGCATATCTTTACCTCAAAACCACGCACCGATTTGTCTATGTCCAAACGGACCAAATGACTTGCCAAGAGTCTTACAATTCAATGACATCGATGTTTTTTTTTTTTTTTTTTTTTTGCGGGAGAGGTCTTAGGTTTAATGCACAAAAATGATTTTATCAGCCGATGAATTTAAATACGCCAATAGGTCATGTGTGAGATTAATCCGGATTACGTCTTTGTTAAACCTAGTTTGGTAACTGTGCACTTCTTCTCCACTGTGACAACGCTTATAGACGGAGTCTTTGAATGGGACTACTAAAAAGTTAGCATTTTCCGACGGAAAAAGCAACATTCTCCATTAGAAAAAGAATTTTCCGACGGATATTCCGGCCGATAGCATCCGTTGGAATAATGCAGGTCGGGAATGCGTTGCGATGAAAATCACAAGTCCATCAGAGGGTCTTCTCCAACAGAATTCTGACGGAATTGAGGCGGCCGACAGACTCATCTGTCGGATGCAAAAAAAAAGCTCAGAAAAATTTTGAAAAAAAGGGATTTTTTTTGCGGATTCCACTGGATTTGGTCAAAATTTCCATCGGAACCCATCGGATTCCATTCGGTATTTTTAAATTTTATTTAAAAATATAAAAAATATAGTACCCAACTATAAAAACATTTTTCAATGTATCTAATACACAATAAATTCTCATCATTGACGTTAAATTGATATTAGCATCACATTATGCTTAATTAATAAAAAATTTATATTCTTTAACAATAAAGTACAAAATTGAGAACAAATTATCATCCTAACAAACTAACATCAACGTAACAAACTAACTATTAGGGGTGGCAAAAATCTGGTCGATCCAATTGTCCGAATTTATCCGACCCCAAAAAAATCGGGTACGGTTATAAAATTTATGTCCGAATTTAAAATTCGGACAATCGGTCATGTCTGGATTTAAATTCGGGTCGAATTTAGGTTTGGGCATTTGGGTTCCGGTTGTCCGGATTTTTTAACCATTTCGAGCTCGGACAAATTCGAACAACCTGACAATCGGATTCGGACATGGGACAACTATGTTTATGTGCAATTTTAGTCCAAATTCTCTAAAAAATTTTATAAAAATAATTTCGGACGACCAGGTTCAGACATTAAAAAATCGGGTTCAGGTTCAATCACACAAACTTTCAGCCAGAATGTCCTAAAATCATATCACAAATTCGGACATTCCAATAACCGAGTCCGAACATGGACATTCGGGTCCGAATCTGGCTCTGGCCACAGTGTCCAATTTATAATCCGGACAGGGTCCGGGTATGAAGTTTTTGCCAGAATGTCTAATTTGTCTGGACCCGGATCGACCTAGCCTCGAATTTTTGCTAGCCCTACTAATTATATAAACTATTAAATTTACATAATTACATGCAAACTAATTATACAAATTATTGAATTCAACGTACATACTTAATTTACTACAAATTTGTGCAAATTACACACGAGAAAACATTCTCAAAAAGTCGACGACGAATGATGGCTAACATTTATAAGATACAGAGCAAATAAAGATAGTTGATACAGAGCAATCAGAATTATAAGATAGCTAACATTTGTATTATTCTTTTACAATCAAATAAGATAATTAAATAACAATTGCAAACTTCTTTACATTATAATATTATTTATATCTAACCACACACTATGTAAATGTTAACACATTAAATTAACGATCGTAAATTTGATATAGAATTCGATAAGTTAAACATCCTTTTTATAATAACTCAGGGATGCTGGTAACAAAAAGTAGCCTGTAGTTTTGTTCTCATAGTTAGTGCCATGTTGCCTAGCATGGGTTTGCAGTTTGTTGTTTCGTAGGTAGCTATGGGTGTGCACTATCTTTTGTCAATCAATTATTGTTATTTGTTAGTTATTATTATTGATTTTATCTTAACTTTATCCTATTAGGTTCAAATAGTCGGAAAAAAAAAATGTTAGAATATAATCTTCTTTACCTAAGAATAAACTCTTTACTGCTCGTAACTGTGTTCTAACTTCTTTTGTCACTTATAGTTAGATTGTTGTAACGCCTAGCAGCTCCTAATCACTGAACGTTAAAAATAAACATAGAAATAAGCAAGTCTTGAGGCCAATTTTTAAAAAGCTTGCCAATCTAGTTGAGATATAAACGTCTTATAAAATGTACGTGAAACACATCATTATTGTGTAGCCTTGGGATTGGGACCAAAGCATTGGCCAAAGCTTCTTTGGTGATATAATATGATCACAAGAAAGATGCATCCAACCACTTTTGAGAAAGCGTGCATGTTCCACATACCCCATGCATGCAACAAAGTTCTCTATTCGTGAAATCCTTTGCTTTTTGTAGAAGGATACATAACACATTCCTTTCACACCCTCCTTCCCAACTAGGCCCCAACCCCTTGCAAAAGATTAAAAAAAAGAAGAATGGATCATAAAGAGATCAAAAGACTTTCAATATTTCATCTTTAATTAAATACAAAATTAATAAAAATTTGTAGATTAGATCTTGTTACAATGATTAATATTTGTAAAATAATTAACGTGATGGTTTTCACGTCTTATCTTCTAGCATTATTGACCTGACACTTATAATGTATCTGACAGTAAGTTTTACTAAGGCTGTCTCATCTGAAATAAAATATTGAAGGTATATAATGATGAAGGTTATAAGGAGGAATAGAAGATAATCAAAATCCGAAAAGTAGGTTAATAATAAAAAACACAATAACAAATGATACTTTTACATTACTATGAACCTAACCCCAATAATGCATAGCATTATTTAAATACCATGATACAAAGGTAAAAGAGCACTGGAGTTTAGTTCGCATTTGGCAAGGCTGAAAGAAGCAAACAATAATAGGAAATAGCTAGCTGTTTAATTTTTATTCCCTTAATTTTTTCCCCCAGAAAAGAAAAGTACAAAATTCATGATAACTTTTTTTTTAAAAAAAAAATAGTTTTCTTCCAAAAGGCTTCGCAAGTTACGTATGACATAACTTTATAACTCACGCGGACATCGCCCCTTCCTTCCCGGCTATAATTTTGCCTTTTTCAATTTTTTTTCCCCGTCTTTTTGGTATAGCTATTGTCCAGCATGCTCTTACTACCAAAACTTTTGATCAAAATTATGTCATTTATATTGTCTCTAATGTATATTGTCTCTCAAAAAGCAAAATATGAACCAATACAGGTTGGTTCACGAGTTTTGACACTTATTTTTCTTAAATAAGGTTTCGAGTCTGAGTCTTGTGAATGAAAAAAATATGATGGGAGAGCTCTATTCTTTTATTATATCAATATTAGCCTAACTCCAATAAAATGAGGATCCAAAACCCAAAAAAAAAGGACAAAATATGAAAATTACATATTTAAAACACGTATTTGGCACAAGAAAAAGGAGTTTTGTTTTATTAAGGAGACACAGTCAAGTCTCGATTGTAGGCAGAATTTTAATTCTTAATATCATGATCCTCCAAAAAAAAAAATTACCATTAAATATATGCAGCACCCATCTTACCAGCCCCAAAAAAAGGAAAGGTAATACCTACAAGGGCAAGTCATGTGGAATTGTGGATGAAAATATTGTATTATTGTACCAACTATAACTACCATTGAAAATATACTGAATGATTTATTTAACTAGTATAATTAAAAGAAGCTTATATCCTAAATATGAAACTATCTCACAATAATTTATTACAAGTCAGCCTACATGATAAAATTTTATAATTCTATAACTATCTCCTCTTATTATGTTATTATGAATTATTTTCCACGAGATAGCATATGGCATATAAGATTGATTGTTTTTTAATTGAGGCGCAGAACTGAATGTGTACAAGTGGAATGCAAACCTAAAATTTTCATAATAATTCTAAACAAAATGTTAACAAAATATCCTTATTATATCCGACCCCTCTCGCTCTCTCTCTCTATATATATATAGGACGACTCTAGTAGGATGAGATCTTGTGTAGAATGAGTAGAATGAGATGATCAGCAGTTATCAGTAGCTATTGCGTCAGTGATCGTTAGCATTAACTCGGTGATCAAAATATTTTGAATAAATTTTCAAAGATTGCCTTAAAGGTATGTTAATCACCAAGGTAATACTAATGATCACTGAAACAATAGCTACTGATTACTACTAGTTTGAAATGATCAATAGCTATTATGTCAGTGATTCTTAGTATTACCTTAGCGATCAATACATCTTTAACAAATTTTCAACGGTTGCCTTAAAGTTATGTCGATTACCAAGGTAATACTAATTATCCCTGAAACAATAGCTACTGATCACTACTGATCACCTTATCTTATACATCGTACCCAAAATCACATACTACTGAAGTCACCTTATATATATATATATATATATATATATATATATACTTAATGCCATGCGGTGTAATCAGTACAATTTAGTGCAATGTTGATAGCTACTGTAATACTGTGTATCCTTATGGCTAGGTAGGCCCATGATATATCTACACATCACATTTTAGATAATCAATATAAAAGTTGATTTTTTTAAATTAAAAAAATCATATTAAGTTAGAATTACGTTACGTTGGATAAGTATCGATTCAGTGCAATAATTTTAAGGGGTCGATGCATTAAAAAAAAAAAAAATGAATAGCTTACATATTAAATTGAAGTTGCTTTTTGTTTTGAGGGATCTAGAACATGCAAAGATTCATGTGAATTAGTAGTAAAACGCATGGTGGTTTGAAATCATCAAAGCAAATAACACCTCGATTGATTACCTTTTTCCGTGATAAGATGCCCTACCAATCGATTAGATTAGAGGCTAATCTGTATACTATTTTCATTGTCCCTACCCTTTGATCTTTACTATAAATATTTAGTATGCTTTCTTTTCCATCTCATGGAAATTAATTTGTATATTAGAATATATATTTTTTCTGGTGCATTAATGCATATATTTCTTTTATATTTTTTTTGATTAAAAGCATAAAATTGCTAGATTGTATACTGAAGATTACAACATTTTCCATATATATCTGGGAGACTAGAACTTTTAGGGATGGATATGGAAGAAGCACGAACTCACATTAAATGTTGTTTTTTGGGCGAAGTTTTTTTTTGGAATGGTAATTTGGGTCACCCTGTCTCTGCAAGGCTTGTTTCATAAAAAATATAAACAAAAATAAATAAAATTTATAGAAGTTCAACTTATCTTAATAATTATAGTGAGAGCACAAATTGGTCAGATCGATAATTTTGACCGTTCATCATAATTGTAATATTTCAAAATGCTGAATAGCTTTACTACGACCACCATTGTTTACGTGTGATAGTTTCATCAATAAACTCTGCGAAGTTTGTCTCTTTTTGGAGCACATCCTTCCACAACATAATTGTTTTGAGCTCGAGCCAAGCTGATATCTGGGCCAAGTGATGTGCATCTAAATCCGAGCTCGAGCCGAAAATTTACATGCTCAATGAGCTTGGAGCCAAGCTCGAGCTTAGTTGACTCGGGTTCAGCTCAACTCACTTACTCCCCGAAATTGATTATGAACAGGATCCTTACCCAAACATGGTATACTTAATCTTGTTAATTGGTTTCGCATAGGTGATGTATGTATGAAAATATTAATAGGGGCACAGGTTGTACGTGGAGGAGAGGGTGTAGGATCAGACGAGGTGCTGGAAGCCATGGCGACGAGCAAAGCCAGTACATAAGGCCGTGCCAGGCCACCAGAAGTAGGAGACAAGGCTAGGTTTTGTGTCGTGATGAAAAAGAAAGGGATGGCACAAAGAATAGATTGTCTACGATCAGATGCTATACTCTAATACTATGTAAAATTAGACCAAATTAATGGGTCAAAGACATGTCTACCCCGACCCTAAAAAAATAAGGATCAACATCAGACCTTTTTTACTTATGACCCACCTGACCCTCAAATTGAGAGTACCCAAATATAATGAACGTTGGGTTTGTATAAAATTTTGATCCTTTGATCCAGCTTATATGAGAGTCGGGTAGGGTTAGGATTGAGAAAACACTCTATTTCGACTCTCAGCCTACTCGGACCCTCATTTTGATCAGATTTATGTAAAATAATGTGAGGTAATGACTCACCAAATCCTAAAGTGTGACATTATATAAGTCGATATATGTCAATTTGTATCCTCTTGTAATGTGAGCGCGCTGTGTTATTATGAATTCACAGGAATTAGAGCTTTCCTAGTGTAGGGCTTTTTGTGTTGAAAAAACTTGAACATGAACCTTCACTTAGGAGGAAATCAATGTGAAATTACTTGAATTAACCCATATCAATACATCAATGTAACATATAACACAATCTACACCTCAACGGACGTTCTCTTTTAATTGTTATTTTTAACATAATTAGTAGTAAACAGTGTACAGGGGCAATAAGATTTAGCTGTACTTAGCAATAAACAACAATTCTTATATCTTACTGCTGTGAATGTGTACTCCGTAAATCATATAAGTAGATACATGCTCAAATTTGTCTATATAATATATATACATGAATAAAATATAATACTTTTTAGATCATGAGAGTATTCAAACATACTCAAACTTGTCTGTAAAAGTTTTTTAAAAAAAGAAAAAAAGATTAATAGGATTTCGCATAGTGAGTAAAAAAATGGGCGACGGCAGCTGGGGGTGCGGGTCGGAGTCGCAATCGCACCCAAAATTCGATGCAAAATGGGCCCAAAAAAACAGGTGGGTGATGCCCTTTCACATCCACCCACGTGTACGCATTTTGTTGCCCTCCTCTCAATTCATCTCGTCCGTCCATTTGTCTTGTCTGCGCGTTCAATCACCCTTGCTTTACTGCGTGTTGGGCTCTATAAATTCTTTGTGCTCTGCCGCCAATCTACTGTACAATATTCCTATTGTAATCTTTATTAGTACTTCCGTATGCAAAGTTACACATTTTTTTAAAGGGGCATATTTAAAAGCTTGTTTTTTTTATTGATAAATTTTAATTTATTAATCTATAATTTATTTTAATGAAAATTCTGACTTCAGTTAATTTTAATCCATTTCTATGTTTTGTATAAAAAAATATGTCAATTTTTTCTAACTTCAATTCACTTTAACTCACTTTAATTCAGTTAACAAAAAAGTATCAATTTCAACTCACCTCTACCAATCTCAATCAACTTCACCTATTTTTCAACACATATTTTCCAGCAAAAAGAACATGTCTTTACACAGTATAATTTGGAGAGAAATGAATATTGATCTCAATTGTGAAAACTAGACATCCTATCATTAGACGACTTTCATAAGCAATCGAGATTACAAAATGATTTTAAGAGTTTTCTAAAATATACCTGATTTACTGTATTCTTATGAGTAGTTTAGTGGTTTGTTTAATTAGTTATTAGATTACACTCCCCTATAGTATAATTATAAAATTTTGGTTTTATTGGATATAATTAGTCCCCATCTTTGTTAGAAATTTTAAAGAAGAAGACACAGCATGTTTAATAGCATAAAAATATAGAGATCACATAAACCTAATAATCCTAAAAGATCATTTCTATATTTCAAGAAGAGTAAAAGTTTAATGCATTATAATTTAGGAATTACAATCTAATTTTTACTGCTTTGACAATTCTATATTGATTCGCAAATAAATAAAGATTTGGGCACAGGCCCAAAAACAAAATGCCAAAAAAAAGGGGGAAAAAAAGAACGTACAAAACTAGGGAACTGTTTGACTGGTACGTTTGCTTCTTGGACACAAAAAAAGGGGGGGAAAAAAAAAAGAACGTACAAAACTGGGGAACTGTTTGACTGGTACGTTTGCTTCTTGGATACGCTTGAGATTGGGAGGTCGAGAAGAGACAAAATTCCAACGGCAAAATTTGATCCAATACAAAATAATTTAAATACCCATTTGTCTTGTTCTGAGAGGTCGCCTTCTCTCAAAGTTCATTTATTTATTTATTTATTTATCCATACTCCATTGTTCGTAGTTGATGACTTGATACCCCCACCTCCAAGTGAAGGGCATAGAGTAGGGCCTATGGCCACCCCACCATTTAATTTCAGCCATCGAATTTTGTCTTTTTTCTCTGTTCATTTCAGACATCCGATTGCAAGCTTCCCCTAGTGCTTGTAGCTCAATTTATATCAAGCATTTATTAAGAATTTGTTTTAGATTTATAGCATGTTTTTTTTGTTGAAAAATAAGTAAAATAGATATTTTTTATTAAAGTAAATTAAAATAAGTTAAAATTAATTTTTTTTATATAATGGATAGAAGTTGGTTGAAATTGGTTGAACTTAATAAATTAAAATTTACCAACGAAAAGAACAATGTTTTATTATAAGTTTATTGATATTTATTGCTGAAATTTGTTTACTCATTGAATTGTGATAAACATTGTGAGTAGTACTCAATTATATTGAATTGTGCTAAAAACTACCAAATAATGACGGTAAATCCTTATGAAAAGTCCAAAAGAACAGACATTGGTAGAGACTAATTAAAAATGTTGAATCATGTTGAAAATATTTAATCATGCTTAATTTCTTTATATTATTAGAGATTCATTATGCTAAATTGTGATGAATGTTTTGAATCGTATAGAATTATGCTGAATGATAGTTACTTAGTGTTGTTGATAAGTACTTATGATTAGCGCAGAAGAACGTGTACTGATATAGAAAAATTAAATTATGATGTTCACGCTTCTCCTTAAAAAATTGTGGGAGATTTGTGGAATCACAACCAAACCTCTAGACTTGGGTATTGTAGAGGCATGACCTGCCTTCGTCTTGTATGAGGCTGATTGGATTGTGCTGCATATGGACTAAATGACTTGTGCAACTTATACTTCATACAAAATATACCAATCCAATTGAGTTTCATCCCTTTTGTCTTTTTTATTTAATTGGTAGGCGGGCCTAGATCTGACAAAATTGATCTAAATCCAAACCAAATGACTCGTACATTTTGTTCAACCCGACATCTAAAATAGGCTCAACTGAAAGTAAACCTTAAATCCAAATTGACTTGAATCCTACTTGAAATTTCCGTAAAAATTACTTTATTTAGCAACACCAGTTTAGTAAGCCAAATATCGATTCACCCAAATTTGATATGAAGAGAAAATCACCCGTTTCGACCTGACTAAAAACATATCCGACCTTAACTCAATCAATACCTAATCCAAATGATCCACTTATCACTGAAAGCAGGTTACATGCTTGTGCCAAGTTTTTGTTTCGGGAGATTCTCCTGGTCTATTATATGATTATTGTACAAGTTGGAGTTAAATAATTAATAGATGACTTGTCAGTTCGAACGGGTGGGTTAAATATAGGTTCGGTGTGTTTGGGCTCGATAAAATACAAGTCGGGTATATTTCGGGTCTGCGTAAAATAAGGGCGGATATATTTTGGTTATACCGGTTTCGGGTCGACTTAAAGGGTTTGTAGCGCCTTTTTTGCGAGTTACGTCTTTTTTTGTCAAAATTAAAGACTCGGTATGTTTAAAACTTAAATTCTTCGAATTTAATGAAAAAGCATTGTAACTGTAATTTTTTAAAAGAATATGAAAGATATTCAAATTTTCATTCGGATGTATGTATGTCATGTATGAGCGAGGTGTGTAAAAAACCCGAAACCGAAAAATCAAAAAACCAAACCGAGAAACTAGTTAATAAAATTTCCAAACAAATCGGTTCGGCTAACCGTACTGAAAAATTTCAGTTTTCGGTTCGGTTACTGTTCGAATAATTTGAAAATTCAATTAACCGGTGGTTAATCGAACTGAAAATAATTTTATTTTTTTAAAAAATTATATATTAAAAATAAAAAATTAGGTAAGAAAGTGCACTTTTTTTATTATTTATAAATGGTAACCAAAGTTTTTTTATACAAAAAATTTCAACATAAAAAAATGAAAAATTTAGGTAAAAAAGCATATGTTTTTTATTATTTGTGAATGGTTAACCGGTAATCGAACAGAAAAACCAACTAACCGAGTTTTTTGGTTCAGTTACGGTTCAGGTTTTGGGCGAACCGAATTTTTCGGTTCAGTCACGGTTCGGAATTTTTTTGAACCGAAAAATCGATAAACCGAAACTCCGGTTAACCGATTTTGCACATCCCTACGCAGAGTCGAGCCCTGTGAGTTGGCATGTACGTGGACTAAAATATGGTTAGTAATGAATGAAGTCATTTATGAGTTAGCTTGTCTAGAGAACATATTAACTGGTTGGGGCAAGTCGATCCGCTAGTAACACATTTACTTATTGGATATTTTTGATAACTAACTTACCACTATCGAATGAAGTACATTTTACAAATGAATTGATCCTAACGCGAAAATGTACCATTCACCCCAATGAAAACAGACAAGTCACATACGGTGAGATCCAACTACCTTCCACAACTCAGTCTCATACTTATAGATCTAGGGGAGCAATTGCCAAAGCAAGAGGAAAAAAACTCATTATATCAGAACGTGGAGACAAAACCCGCACCAGAAGATGGAACTTTATCCCTCATGAAACAAAGAGAATTTATTAGAAATAGATGTTTATTAATACTTGATCTACTAGTGAATTGAATAAAACGTTACAAGAATATATATGTTTGTTAAGTTTTTAGTTTTGGCAACTTTATTATGTTTTCCATTATTATTAAATTTCATGATTAATTAATTAGACTATTCCAAATTTGAAGTCATAGCACTAGGCATTTATGAGGAGGTATAAGGTTATCAAAGATCATCTTGATCCCAAATATGACCCAATCATCAATGTTTTGTAACTTAAGTTAATGAAGTGAATTTTTTAAAATAATAATATGGGTTGTAGTTCAATTCTTAGAAATAAAATTAAACTGGTTAACTTCTTATATTTAAATTACCACATCTTAAAAATAAATCAAATGAAGTCTTAATCTAATAATTAAAACTAAAATTTTGAATACATTAGGTTTTAAATTCAATTCTCCCATCTGTTGTTATGACGTAATGGTATTAAACTACATACCCTTTTTTAGCTCTTCTAAATCCACAAAAAAAACTACGTTTTAAAAGAATAAAAAAATTCTTAAAATATGCCAATATGGAATTGAATTTCAAACAAATGTTGATTAAATCCATGAAAATGACATGTACATGGAAGCACATAAATATCTAACACGCCATATATATATATCCCTCAATATGTCAGCAGAAGTCATCACACACGCATTGCTTAGGACACCGTGGAAAATAATGTATTTCAATTCGACCCACTACAGTAACAATTTAAAAATCTAGCGATAATTAAATAATTAATCGGCCTAATTACTCCATCTCCTCTATCAAAATCAGATAGGGTAGCTATCAGTTAGGTTTTGTGTGGGGTCTTTATGTCCTCCTTTCTCTCTCTTTCTCTCAATTTTTCCACCATTAGCGGGCTGGTCAAACAAGCAATGTGTAACCCTTCATAATTAGCCTGCTAAGATAATTTTAGAGCACCTATATTGCTTAGGTTATAGTCTAAAAGGGAGATTCCTGGTCTAAAATATCATCTGTATCAGTGATTCACATGACTCGTTCCGCGGTCCGCCTCCCTGCAGTGATCCGCTCACAACGTTCTTTTCCCTTTTCTTTTTTAGCAAACACATTAATAAATAGTACAAAATAAAAAGCTAAAGCCAATTAAATACGTTTAAATGTGGGTCCATGAGTAATATTTTATTTGGTGATCTAAGTTGGTGATCCATTTGAAGTAGAAGGCAGAGAAAAAGTTAGATTGTATGATAATGTGGAAAGTGTAGACCCCTATTTGTGATCTAAGAATACGAATCATCATTGCAAATGTTCTACCCTAGTAGCTATAAAACTTGTTAACTGTGTTTTAAATTTTTTAGGAAAGATTTCAAATTTTTTGAAGGGTGCTAAAATTCAGACATTTGAGTTTTAAAAAATTTATAAAGGTATTAAATTTTTAAAATTTTTCATTCCTTCATGCTATAGTTATAGTCAAAATTTTAAAATACATGAAATTTCTTTTTTTAATGTATGATTGAGATAAATTTCCAACTAATCAAATTGTCAGAACAGATTGGAAATCTAAATTATGTGTGAGAAATATTTAATATGAAATGAGAATAGTCATAAAGTACCGATTACATTAGCTTCACAAATGGTTAATTTATATATGGTTAATGTTGAAGCATGAAAATAAGTGTTGTCCTACATTGATAAAATTGAAGGGTTTGAGTATGTATATAAGTTTGTGAGTTACTCCACCAATTGTCAATTAATTTTGAGTTGGAACCTCATTTGAACTTATATACATGACTGTTTGTTTAAAAGCCCAATTGACAAATAAAATTCAATAGTTAACAACAATCTTGAACATCTTATGCTTACATCTTTATTGAAATTTAATTAATTGAAAGCGAACGTTACAACATTTACTAACAGAAGCCACGTTGCGTAGATTTATTAAGACTGATCACATCACAAATTTCTCTCGGGGTAAATCACAACTTAATTAGCTATTAGCTAGCACCCCTTCTAGAAGGATTGACAAGATTTTCTTCATAAATTCAAATCCAATACCTTAAAAATTCCGTCATCATATGGGGTGTTGGGGGTTTGATGCAGCACTTTTACGCTTGAGTTGAAAAATTAGAGAGAAACTGATTCCTATTGATTCTAAATTTAAAAGTCGTAGACTATCTACTATTTCACATAAACAAAACAGAGAAAGTTTAGAGAGATATTTTGCTTTAGTCCGTACAATTGAAGATGAAAAAATAGTCCAAACTTATCTTTTTTAATTATACAGATTTCAGACACTAAGTTGGTGCATTAATAAATCTTTTGTCTAATTTGACTGTGTGCATAAATAAATCTTTTTTAGGGGGTGCAGTGTGCATTAGTAACAATTATTGTCAGTGTAGAACAGTCATTGTTATTTATCTTTAATTGAGCCTGTCTAGAAATTAGTCTATAGGTCTAACCACCAAGGTGGGAGTCATGGGGACATGGTTTCATAATAGACTGAGATCGGTGGAATAAAAACTACAATTAATTATACTAATCATGTTTTGTCTTATGTAATCAAGTTCATAATATAGGGACAGTATGCTTGCCTAAATGCTTAATTTAAGTTGATTAACAAACAAAAAATGCTTAATTTAAGCAATGCCCTCCAATTTGCCATGATAAAATCTTTCTTTTTTATTTTGATTTCTATTGGGTGTAATGTAACAAGTTAAGGCCAAATTTTGAACTTGTATCATGCATCTTTAGGGATAATCACAAGTTAGCCAAACCCCAATTTTTTCCCTCCCATTTTATGGCATTCTTAACCAGCACAATTGAAAAAACGTATAGAATTAGAAACCAACATTTATACGGAGTAGTCGAGATTAATAATTTTGGCCTTTTTTCCTTTGGAAAATAGGGGAGTTTTAACAAGCTGTTATCAACACATACGCACATTTAAAAAATGGAAATATTTAAAGAAATAACTAAGGATGACAAAGGTTGAGGTAGGTATACAAATTAAAGTTCAGTGTTAATAGGACTCAACCCCAAATTTCTGATAACAATCGCAAAGGTTTTAATTATCACACGAATCGACTGACGCCTACCACTCAATTTGAACGCGAAATAATTGAGTTGTACTTCATTTTTTCCGCTTAGCCAACGCTCAAACAATGCGATAGTATAATTAAGCGGCGTGAAAGTTAAGTTAATCTTGCTACTAAAGAAATACAATTATTGACAGAAATTTTTTGGAGTCTTTGAGCCTTTAATTTACCAAAGTCGAACTACAGTCGTCCATAAAGTGTGTAAAGCTCTGCCGTCACAATTTTTATCAGTTCACAAGATTGAAATCCAAGCCCTGGTCAAGAAAAACAAGTATCAAACAATATGAACAATCTACATCAGTAAATGCAGAACGAAGACACTAAAAGACGAGGAAAGTGAGGAGGCATACATATGAGAATGAAAGCCTCACCCTCCGAGGCTTTTCACCCCACCACAATCATACATTCAGGCTCCTTCAATTCCTTTGTGATTATTATTTGTTCTATTCTCTTCCATTCGTATAAATTTGGCAGGGAGGAAAGAAAGCAACAATGTAATAAATTAAAGTTGCATGCAATGGCTATAAGATGGCGTAAACTACTAGAACTAAGTACAATATTACTCAAATCAGGCCAAAGATTCCATAGTGCGGTCCAACCCCTAACCCTAAGCTTTAAAAGGGAGAGGCATAGCTTCTATTGATAATATATACACATTTGATCAATCATTTCTCTTTTAGAATGGGACAATTTGCTCTTGGATTGTATTTATAATGGGTCCTGTTTGGGAGGGATGCCCTATGGCTATGGACAATGTACGAATGATTTTATGTGGTTCAATTTTGGTTGGATTGTGAGTGTTCTATATCAATTGTGCCATGTATTTTAAGGAAGAATTTTGATATGATAGGATACATGAGGGTAATAATTGATCAAAACTGTATTCATAATGTAAGATATGATATGACCATATATATCGTTTTATGCAACTTAAATGTTGATAGAAATATAGATTTGACAAGAAAGCTGTGAATTTCAAATTAAATAATTTTATTAACCTTTTTTTGTTGGTTTTCTTAAAAGATAATTGAATACAATGGTACGTGAAAATGAATATGTTTGCTAATTTAACGGTGTAAGAGTATAAACTATCAAAAGTTGTCTAAGCATATGTAACTTAAAACTAGTTTTCATAAGCAATATACATGAATAAAAATTGCCACGTAATTTCTACAAATATATACTCTTAGGCCCTGTTTTTGTTGTTGGTAAATTCCAATTTATTAACTTTAACTTATTTCACCAACTTTAATAAAAAATATCTATTTTAACCCAATTCAACCCACTTCAATCAACTTCAACCCACTTCCCACTATCTTAACCAACTTCTACCCATTATATAAAAAAATTTCAACCTATTTCAACCAATTTCAATTAACTTCAACCCGCTTCAATACAAAAATATCCACTTCAATCCACTTCTTTTAATCTCAACCATTTTACTAATTTTTCAACCTATATTTTCCAATGAAAAGAACGGGTTCTTAGAGTGTACAGTATATTTTGTTTCTTTCAAAAGAATCAAAACAGAGCCTCCAACAACACCGAAAAAAAAGGAAAAAAGTCCGAATATTCTTGCGTTCTCAAATTTTCAAAAATTGAACTCGTACAAAAATGGAAATTGATCATTAATTTTGCAAGCCTAAATGGGTCTGTTTAATTGGTTGGAGTGGGCTAGTATAGGCCTGGTATAGAAATCTTGGGCTCTAAAGTTACGGATCTAGTGGGCCCAATAGTAGTTTCTAAACGCCCAGCCCTTCGTAGGCAACAGGGGAACCTGAGAAGGCCCAATCGAGATGGACTCAGGCATCAGGATTCCCGAGTTTTTCTTTTCGTTTTTTTTTTTTTTTTTTGGTGGGTTCTGTGGCGTGCTCCTCGAATTTTTTATCTTGTTTTATTGGGTCTTTACTTGTTTAGGTAGTAAATAATGGCATTAAATAGCTAATTGTTATTCTGATTTAACTTAGCAGATAGTTTTTAGATTAGTAATTGAAGAAAATATTATTGGTAAATCTATCTGTTTAGTTAAATTGTTAATATAAATTGATACAAAAGGATATTGATAATTTGTTAAAATAAATAAAATAAGTAAAGGGTATTTCTAACGAAAAAATGATACTCTATAAATTTCAAATCCAAAAGTTAATTTTATTAGCTTTGAGGAATGCAAATTGAAACACCAAATACTACTTGAATTGATAGTTCAAATGCTGACTTATTAAACAATATATAATATTTGACGAACTAGTGATTTGATTAGGTCGAAGCACAAAGCGCTAATCCAAAAAGTATTACTGAACACACCCTCACATATTTTATCTATGACAACCTCCTTAACCTAAAACATACTGCATATTTTATTTAAAAAATACATACTATTATACAAACGTTGTCATCTAATTCAATTACTATTGTCTTTGAGAATTTGTAGCCCATTTATATTGCTTGAGATTGTGTCTTGGGCAATCACTAGCGAACAAATTTATTTAAAATTTCGTATAAAATGCTTACAATTTTTAAAGGGCACCATTATAAAGTAACTGTATTCATCAAATCTCATAAAAAATTAATTGGTAGGCATCATATTTCAAGACATTCAAAAGTACTCACACAATCTTATAAAAAAATTCGGACTGACCATTATCCAGAACGACATTATTACTAAAAATTTGAATTTAAACTCTATTCGCTTTACTCATAAATTGTACATACTAGCACATGCGCATGTGTATTTATATATATAAAAGCTTGAGTGAACTTTATTTACCCATTAGTGAACTTGATATATATAGAAGGTGCGTGATCTATTCAAATAAGATTTAACAAAATATACTGAAATAAATCCAATCTAATAATAATAAGTTTAAACATGAACATGTGTTAGAACATGTATATTATATATATATATATATATATATATATATATATATATATATATATATATATATATATATATATATATATATTGAATCAAGTTGAAAGATCATAAATGCAAATGAAAATGTTTGGGAAGGAGGAAAAAAGAACTTTAAAATGAACAAAATTAATTTAATAAATATGAATCATATTAGAGATGGAGGTTTGCATATCATGCATCTCTCATCATCTTTTACACAAACTAAAAGAGTAATAAAAATGACCCAATTGTGATCCATCCCTATTCAACTTCTCCCTGGTAATGACCTAATTAGAGCTCCTTTCATCAACACACATATGAGATATATATAAGCCTAAGTTCTGGTCTTCCATAGCCAGATACTATCAGATCACAAGGATCTTCCCCTCTCAACACCCCCCACCAAAAAAATTAAAAAAAAAAAAGAAGCAAAAAAGGAGAGCACATTAAATTGTAAAGAATGTATCAAGCTTTACAATAATTAATTAACGAAGGATTAAAAAAAAAAATTCACTATTCATCTTGAGTACTAGTCAACACATCAACCATAACTTGCATGACTCTAACCCTCATTTGCAAACACATAATATATGCAGCTGTATCTTTGAGTAATCCTTCCAATCCTTTAGACTGGCGTCGTGGGATCAACCTCTTGAGGGTACGAACCCTTGTTTCGATCCCACTTTCACCCCTTCTAGAACCTTCTCGACGTGGGATTCCT
This sequence comes from Carnegiea gigantea, assembly GCA_029747015.1. NCBI lineage: Eukaryota > Viridiplantae > Streptophyta > Magnoliopsida > Caryophyllales > Cactaceae > Carnegiea > Carnegiea gigantea. The sequence goes on along the minus strand of JAKOGI010000889.1, from coordinate 5,944 downwards.
CTCCTCTTCATCAAAAGCCTTCTGTTCTTCCTCATGACATTCTTGGTACCTTGCCTTCTTGTCTGCCTAAGTTTCTCTCTTTGAGCTTCCAATACCTTGCTCCACAATGACCCACTAATGTATGATGGGTTGGTGCTAATTATTGATCCCTTATTCTCTAGGACCATGCCCTTCTTCTCTAGGATCATGCCCTTTAGATTAAGAGAAGCAAGGAGAGATTGTGGAGGAGCTCCCATGACTACCCACCTCAAGGAATTGAAATTGATCTCTTTCTTGTGGAGGAGAAAAGAACACTTTGTATGTACTTGTTCAAAACAAGATGATGTGATCTTTCAATCCAATTAGCAAGCTTAAAATGAGAGGAACAAAGTGCCCTTTTTATAAGTTGAATTTGATGATTGGGGGGGGGGGGGGGGGGATGAGTTGGTGAGCAAAATGAGGATAAACATGGGATAAATAATTAATCAAGAGCAAAAGGACCCACAAAATGAGAATTTAATTTGATGGCCAAGCTTTCAATAAGATGGGATAAATCAATCAAAATATGCCATGTGTACACTATTAATTGAATTTGAAGAATTTTTTTTAGGGTTTTAGGAATTTTTTAGGGTTTTAGGTGTTTTTAGATTGGTTGCTTTTGAGCATGTTCTCACATGCTTCCACATGATTTCAATTCACCTCCACCACCACCACCACTACTACTATACTTCCCCCTCTAACCCCCTCATATGCCAGCATGCACCTCCTCCCAACCTCTCTTCTCTTTTTCTCTCTTTCTCTTCGTTTAGCAGCTTCCACCCTCCATCCTCCTAACCTCATCAACCCACTCTGGATTATTCCATGTTCCCACCTCCAAATTCATTGCACTTCAAGGGGAAATGAATTTCTTTTTTTTTAAAAAAAGAAGGAGAAATTTAATAAATACAATCTTTTTTCTAGGTTCGTTTCCAGCTCAACAAGCATGGCAGATTAGAAGCTACATTATTATAAAATTAGCCCAAAAACCCTAAATGTAATGGGTGGCTTCTTAAAATTATTAATTAAAAAAGAAAAAAAGAAAAAAGAAAAAAGAAAAAAGGGAGGGCATGTTTGGATAAGGGGGATTATAAGATATGATCATGATTTTCTGACATTCATGAACCCAATGTACTATGGGTACATTTTCCCCTCCTGCCAAACAAGGTATTTCATTATGTCTTTGCCATGTCTTATGAAATCTTCCAAGCCAAATTCATAGAAATTAAATTAAATTAAATCTACATCTAGTTTATTTTTCTTTTGGATGCATACTCTTGAAAATAATTATGCATTGTTTTCCTGTTAAATATATATATTATTGAAACTTATGCAATTAAAATTGGGATTAGTTATTAATTGTACAGGGGGTATACATGAATCTTTTGCTTCAAGTCTCAAAATTAACATGCGCACCCATGCATCTAATTTTTGAAAGGTTTTGAGCCAAAGAACATGCATGCACATGTAGGAAGGTGATGTTCAATTTAGGCCATATATGCCCCATCATCTTCCCCCAAAATCATGCTAATATTTGGCTCAATTTAGCTAGATTAGACCTCGCTTTTGAAATTTTAATATCGACAAAAGTTGTAGCTAGTTGGCTAGTTACATTCAAACGTACTGTATATTTATGATTTGCTTACGTAGGTATTTTATATGTTCATATAGAATTCATATTCATCTGTTTGATGTGGTCCTATATACTACGTTTATTTATCTATGTAGCTTTCAAGTAATGAATTAAACTAGTCATAGAATTATACAATTGTGTTTGATGGCATGCGTTTATTGGACAAAACAGAGGAGTGATGATCAAATCACATTGGACATAGTTGGAATTCCATGTTCTTCATGTGATCATTGCTGTGTTGCCAATCCATGTTCTTTCCCCTTATTTCTTCCAATTTGATACGTGTTACCCTACGGAAGATGACTAGTCGAAATGTCAATGTATACAAAGAAGACACAAGTTCTGCACCTAAGAAGCTTATTTTGTGAACGCCATACATCCCTTTATTGTTTTACTAATTCATATCTTTAATTTTCACTCAAACGAACATTCAATATCTTTAGTTAATGACCTTTTTTTCGACTTATCATAAAAAATTTATTGTCGATGATCGATGTTGATCAATACGTGTCGATTCTGATAAGTGCTGAAATTATAATTAGAAAATATGGCAGGTGTTGATCATTGAAGATCAAAACTGAATGATACTAATGCCTTATGAGTACTTATGATTCATTGAAAAGAACAAAAGTTTAGGAAGCAAATTTCACACTATCACATTGATAATAACAATCTCGATCCAAAATTGTCCAAATTGATCTTTATACGTAATTAAGCATTTTATGCAAAAATACCTAGTTGGATCTAACTGAAACATTCCTTATCACGAGTATTTTAAAGTATATATACTCCATAGTCGATTACATATGACATTATATAAAATTTGGTAATTTCTTGTTTTACCCTTATTGTTATAGTGTACATAAATTCATGACATAATTATTTTTTCTTTCATAAAAAATATATGATTTAATTAAGGGGTGAGATATATATAAACCTAACATAACACATGTATTCATTTCATGGATGAAGGTGTTTTGGGATACATTATAATCCATATGATCGGTGATTGAGGGAGCTAGTTTAAGGGACAAAGGAGGACAACGTGGCATATATGCATGGCTAAATTGCCAACTAGGGTTATAAGACTCTCATGTGCTTTAATAACGTGGTCACATGCAACTAAATCATTTTCTTTTTTTCTTTGCTACTCGAATTATTTTTTGGCATGCTTAAGCACGCTAGCTATATGTGCTTATGCTAATGCTATGATGTCATGTGGGTTTTATTTATTTTTTTTCCCACAATAATTACCCTTTTATCATGTGCTAATAAAGGAAAAAATCTAATTATCATCTATTAAATTAACAGCAAAACCTTATCCAAACTATGCCACTTGCAAAATTTTTTCCCACAATTGTAAGGCATTAGTGAGAGATAATGTATATTAGTTAGGATAGTCATGTAGATGATTTATTTAGCATGCCAACTTGATGTTTAAGATTAGTGGTTTGTCATACATGCATTAAGTCTTCTTTATTATAATTACCAAAAAAAAAAGATTGTAAGATCATAAAAAAGCATCATAAGTTGAGGTAAATACTTAGATAATTTGATCAGTTAGTTATCTAAAAGCCTATATTAAAGCCTCACAATTTATCAGTTAGGTCATTTATCAACACTTTTATATGAGTTTTGTATCAGTTAGGCTTTGTATCAATCAATTGATTTATATATTGTAACAAATTGTATATGAATTTTATTCAGTATGTACTTTTAAAATCTGTTGGGTTGTGTCTCAATTTTATTTTCAACCCGCCCGTTCTAACCCAAATTCCTTGGAGCACTATTTTGGACTTGGTTAATGTTTCATTCACATTTTTGCTAGACTTGTGGCGTGTGATTCATGGCTCCAACATTAGTTATGTTTTGCCATATAGTTGCCATTTGACTGGCCCCAAGTTTGTTGCACATGTTCAGCCTATGGTCACAGACTCACAGCCTAATGCATTTGCTAAGCAGCTCTTGTTATTTTGTGCACCAAAGAAGTCCACGGAGCTTCAGTGGCCCATCCCATGATCGTGGCTGGTTTATTGCAATGGTTTTATGGTAATTGATGGCTTCCTTTATAGGTTATTATGGTGGATGCTTCAAGAGTATAAATTTAATACATTTATGGACCATAATCACTCTTTTTTATAAGCTCTTATTGGGTGAATTCTGAGTCAATCTTTGGTCGCTCCTCCTTTGTTGTGAGAGTTACATTCCTGCTTCTATATGCTGGCCATTTTGATGTGGGCATTGGTGTGTGCAATTTTGTGCTATTTTAGACATTCGGGAGTGCCTCTTGGCACATCCATTTTCTGGCCATTTTTATGAGGCATTGAGTTGTTTGGCTCTTCTATTCCACATCGTTAGAGGTCAGTGGAAGTTTGAGAGTTTTTATTCTTTTGATCCTGTTATCAGTTTAAGATCACCTTTGTAATCATTTTGTACTCACTTATATCATAGTGGATCTTATTGCTGTCTTTGCCGCACATGATTTTCTCTCAATTTAGGTTTCCGCGTAAAATTTTGTGTGCATGTTGTCTACCATCTCGATCTTACTCTAATATTCTCGAATATCCACATCCTTTTTACATTTCCGCATATTTACTAAGCTAAATTTTTTATTATTTTCCTTACAAAATCTATTACATTAGATCATGCCTTAGGACTTAGATATACAACTGCTGATCAAGCTTCAAACGCAAGTATACCTTGTAGCCCCACAAAGTCAACAAATGTCATTACATTACGAAAAGTATCGACATAGGTTGTGTAGATACACATGCAGTGTTACTTGGTTTTTTTTTTTTTTTTTTTTTGAGAGAGTAACTTTTTTTTGGGGGGGTTTGGTTTATAGAAAATCACCCCCAAAAAAAATATGGAGGAAAATTAAGTGAAAAAATGGTTAGAAATAGGTGATAAAATTTTTCTCATAAAACCTTAGGAAAGTTTGGGAAAAGTTCCCAAGAATTTCCGACTTTTTTCAACCTCGCATTGCTCAAATGATATTAACATGATTCAAATAACTCGTCAACATTCAAATTTTTTATCCAAATTATTGTATTTTTTCTCCAATCCAAACAAGAGAAAAAACTCACTTTTTTCCTAATTTTTTTCTTCATATTTTTTTCCTTCAACTGTTCTTTCCATCAAATTTTTTAAGGACCAAACAGAGTCTAAGGTTTTGACTATAGATGTCAACTATAAAAAAGAAAAGGGCCTGAAAAAGAGAGAATAAACCCATGTTTGCAAATGTTGTAATTAAATATATTAGCTCATCACGGTCATGCCATCTTTAGTTACAATTTTGGGATTCATCTGTGCATCTTAGTTTGATAAGGATCTCAGTTTTAATTAGACCAATAGTAGTTTGGCTCAGTGAAATAGAGAATTAATGATTTAAAAAAAAAAAAAAAACTATTATTTCTTACCTTTGGAAACGGCCCAAAAGATATATAAACATAAAAAATTAAAATTGGAGGCCAGTTAGAAATGCTCGCAGAGTTGCAGTTGTTGTTGGGCTTCTCAGAGAAGCATTGCCACTGATGGGCTTCACAAAATGGACTTTGTGATACATGGGCTTAGGTCCATTTTAATTCCTGTATCACGTAAACATATTCCGTAATGGGCTTGCATATTGGGCTTGGGCTAAATTTGGCTCCGTTTCTCTGATCCATGAGATCATTGAAATGAACTGATGGTTTTTAAACTGCTAAAATCCACCCTTCATTATAAATTTGCGAGAATTACATACATTTAACTTGAATTTCAACTTAATTCAAATCCGAGCTATTTAATTTCATTATGCAAATTCATGTATTCATACCTACACCAGAAAATAACTTATAAGCATTAAGCATTAAACAATAATAAGCCTTCAATTAGTTGCTTTTCTAAGAGCTTAGAACATGCTTTTATTTTAAAAAAGAAAATGATAACAATTTTATTGATAGCATGTGAGATAAAGGTTTTCAAAAAAATGTTTCATTTAATTTTTAATTATATTACTTAAACTAAAACTTTTTTTTCTTGTGGATCTTTAGAAATTAGTCCCTCTATTAATAAGAATACTGTAGGGATAAAATTATTTATATCTAGATCTCTTTAGATCCCGTTGCAAAAAAGAAGGAGTAGTTATTTATTTATTTATTTTTGGATTCAATTTGTTGTTTAATGTATACTAATTATTTAGGTTTATAGTACCAACAAAAGTTGATTCAAATAGTTTAATCTTTGTGCCTTTTGTATCAAAAAAGAAAAAATAATTTGGCACTTGCTCCTTTAAGAAAGGTCTTGTTTTTTTTTTTT
>JAKOGI010000888.1:297500-377240 GCA_029747015.1 Carnegiea gigantea | reverse complement strand
GTGTGTGTGTAGTTCGCTTTATGATTTGAATTTCATGCGTTTTCGTGTAAAGCATTGGTAGTCGCTGGTTTTTTTTTGATAATTTGCAGTGAGTTGTTTGAATGCTTACATTTGGTGGGTTTTATGTGATTGATTTTGTATTTGTGGTTGTTTGTTTTCGCTTGATTCTAGTTATAGATCCATGTTTTCTATAAAATCTAGGGTTTCTAGGTAAGTTTGGTGGATTTTTGGATGTTATATGGTGAATTTCTCACTCTTATGTGCAGTTTCTTTCTTTGATTATTTAAATTTCTCGTATCATACATCTTGATTTACGACATTTTGTTTAAAATTCCTATTTCAGCATTTTGCTCAAACTGGTTTGGTAATTAGTGATCAGTACATATGTAAGAGGTGATTAAAGTTGTAATATTGGTGATTATCTGTCTAGATAATCATTTCTCTTCTATAATTGTTAGCAAGTTGGGCCTAGTATATTTGTTTAAGGCTAGGATGCTCTTAATTGCATTTTACCATGATCAATAGTTTTGTTATTAGTGATCGCTAGAATAAGATTAGTGATTTGTAGGTTATTTATTGACGATCAAAGGATGTGTTATTAGTGATCAGTATATATATTTTAGTGATCACTAGTAGCAATATCTAGTGATCAACAAATATAAGATAAGTAATTATTAGGAGCAATATTAGTGAGCACACAGACATTACTCACTGATCATTCTAAGAAGTGCACTCGGTGATCAGGACATGTATGTTTGGTGATCAAGTCGAATAAGATCAGTGATAAACGGATGTTGTATATGATCAATAGACATTTGATTACTGATCAATAGTTTTGTTATTTATGAGTGCTAGAATAAGATTAGTGATCTGTAGGTTATTTATTGGTGGTCCATTATTATTTATGATCAATAGGCTTGTTCAGTTTTTTTTTGGGGGGGGAATTCCTTGTACAATTTAAGTTTTGTGTTTATGGTGATCAACAGATGTGTTATTAGTGATCAGTACAAATGGACATTTGCTGAATAAATATATAATTATTACAGTTGTTGTTGAAATCTATTACTTCTGCTGTTGGGTGATCAATAGCTTTCTGATTAGTGATCGGTTGTTATGTGATCAGTGATCTCTCAAATAAACATTAACAGGGCGAAAGAGGTTATTTTGAGAGTTTGAAAGAGCTTATCTCGAGGATATGTTGGGTAAGATGAGCATAACTTGTGAGGATGAACAAGTTAACAAGAACGAACATGACAGCAAAGGTGTTGAAGATGAAGGTGAAGCTGAAGATCAAACAGCAATTTCAAAGGTTAAGGTGAGTCAAACATGTTTAATTTATTTTGTTATTTATTGAAAAAAAAAACAAAGAAATTGTATTTTTTCTGTTTTCATCCATCATTTCCAGATAAGGTGGCGTGTCCTTTTTTAACTATAAGTATCAATTGTTTCCATCAGGCTCCTTTCTAGGATGGTTGGAGGGCAACTGATTTGATAATAACCAACAGTTGATGGTTATTGGAAATCATGACAGAGTTGGAGGAGTTGATCCCTGGAGCACGCATCCCACTTAAGAGAGTAAGAAATGTAGTCACGGAATCGGTGAGTGATACCCTCATCAGTGCTAGGCCTAAGGGGTCGAGGAGTAGAACATCGGTACTCTTGCAAGACTTATTTGAATCGGGCGGGTTCTTGATGCAGATTGATGAAATTGAGAAGAATTACATGGGCTATCGAGATAAGGTACATGACTTCCCACAGTTCAATATACCCAATTTCAAGCTTGGAGTGTCTCAAGAGGAGAAAGAGGTGCTGCCCGAAGGAGTTGTTGTTGTTGATTCATGGCCCGAGACTCTGACAGTAGCAGTGCAACTAACAAATTGTGATGTGGAGGACATCATTATGAGATGTATGACAACCTCTGCATAGTGCATCAGTACACCATCGCTGCCGGGTACTTCTTCTCATAGTCTTACAACTGAATTTTTTGTTGCTATTTGATGTTGCTAAAAATTTGTGATTATGCTAGCAATGATCCTTTTTGCATGTAGATTTTGTCCTCTAAGGCGGAAAGCAGTGACCATACATAGAGACACTAGTGATCTTTTGTGTTTTAAATACTCCCAGTGAACTGTAAATATAGTAATCGTTACTGATGAAATCAGTGATCTTTAGGAGGCAAATCATTCATCACAAAAGATTGTACCAAAAATGTGTTAAATTGGTAATCATTACGACAAAACTTATTATTCATTAGTCGATCAATTAGTGAATCATAAGTTGATGAATTAGTGTTCCCTTCATACAGACATAATTTTCCCCCACTTCCCCCTAATCATATCGTAATTGTCTGAATGATCTTATATAACATTACATAGCATTCTTTTCCTTAGCACTGTTTTTTATCTAAATCTATATTCATACAATTTTCCTAATTAGTTGTTGTGTTTTTTCAGGTCCAATAATGCTATGCTCCCAGGAAGACAACGACACATTTGTTCATTGATCTTTGATGAGAATTGCGGAGCCTGATCTTCAGATACGAGATGTGTAAACAACAACTAACACTGACAAAGGTAAAGATGTACTGGTTTAAGCACCAAAAAGGCGCAGAACGACGTCAGCTCAATGTATTGTCACTGGATTGCAAGCAGGTAAAAAAAAAATGATACTAGTTTTCTTCGTGATAAACTTAATGTCTATGTTTATATATTTTTCTCCCAGGTTACATTCCCCTTGTATGAATTTTATTTCGTTGGCTATGTGTACTAACTATTCCTTCTATGCACCACCCTCGTCAATAGAGTCTGTGCCTTCTTTGTTCCCTGCTTACATGTAGTAGACTGCAATGATCTCTCGTGATATTTCACATGAACAGAAGCTGTATGCTGACTTTGTCTTCAATTCAGAAGAAGAACAGAGGTACGAATAAATATATGTCCCAGAAAAGTGATTCATAGACAAGTCTTTTGTAAAACGGTATTTTCAGTGACGGATTTGTTTGCTTATTCGCTAGCCAAGTGCTGTATGATGGCCTATACAATGTGGCCAACCGACGCATGCTCTCAACTATTGTTAGAGATGACTGTGTTGACAAAGTTATAGTGGACATTTGGGCAAATATATTGAATGCAAGTGAACTGAATACAGATCATTGCCATATTCAAAGGCTTTTCTTCACAACCGAAGCATTTGTAAGCTAATTAAAAAAAAAAAAGAAAAAAATACTACAATGATATTGTACAAATACATCTATATGTTTTTATAAAATACATTGATTGTCACTGCAAAAAGTGTGGTTTTTTTTCTTTTGTTTTTGGGGGGGAAGCATTTGTACATGAAGATAAAACAGGAAAACAAAGTTGAAGCTACGTTCTTCCACCAGCTGAACGACGAGCTGTCCTTGAGTCCATATATTAACTTCAAGCAAGTTGACATGGTAAGAATTAACCCAGACGGATACACTTTTTTTTTTTTAAAAAGAAAAGTTTTGTTTCATTGCCTACTAGTCAGGCACTAGTTTATCATAAATTTTGGTGTTTCAGGTGTTCTTCCATTGTTCTGATGACATAAAATAATTTCTCATTTATTTCAATTTTAAGCAAAATAGTATGGACATTATTAACCATATCAAGAGAAAGCAGAGAACTTTACATATATGAATGCTTGGCAGATAGTTTGGTAAAGCTTCATACAATTTCAGTTTGCCTTAAAAACAAACTTAAGCTGCTACTTTTTTGCTAATTTTATGTTTTGGTTATATAAGAGCATTACATTGCATGCTCTTTCAAAAGTATCTCATAGAGGAATAGAGTGATAAGAAAAGGGCAAACTCCATTGAAGAATTTAAACTGAGATACATAGATATACCTTGGAAGCAAGAGGCTTCAAAGACAGATGATAATCAAACCACTTATGTTATAAAGCACATGCAGGTATAGAAAGGACTGCCTTGCCCTTGATATGTAGGATTCATAAATGATTAGGTGAACATGCTACTCAAACCTCTTTCAACAAGAAAAGAATGGTAAATGTTTGAGATATCGTGCCAATTATTGTGCGCGCCCCTTATTTGATTTGTATCTCATGTTGCTGCAGTCCATAATTTTAGCATAGAGTGCTACCATAAGATCCTCACTTCACCTACTAATGCAATTTTGGCACACGTGAAGAGATTGTGAATGTTTATGAAACGGCAAGACTGAAAAGTCAAGAAAGTAGTGGTCAACTCAGGTAAGTGAGATGTTTATAGTGAAGAAAGTAGTGGAATTCAGTTTTGATGATCATTACATATATAATTAGTGATCAGTCGTCTCTTAAATACAAAGTGTAGTTATAATGATGACCAAAGCTCCTGGCATTGACCACTAAGTTTATAACTACACATGTATTGTGATCTTATAGACATTGCCTAGGACAACATAAAGAAATCCATTGATCACCAAAAGTAATACTAATGATCACTAAATAAACACCTATTAATCACTACCTAATAGGCTGATATCAGTACCTATTATTGATAATATGTTGATAACCAAAAATAGAACCACCAATAAAGAGACATACTTGCAATGATCACCAAAACTAGAATTGTTGATCACCAAGTACAATTAAGGATGTGTTGATCACAAGGAATGCACCTAGTGATCACTAAACATAGTTCTTATGATTACCAAAGCAACCCTATTAATCACCAAAGGAACACCTATCGATCACCGACTACAATTCTATACTTCATTGCCTTCTACAAAATTGACATGTGCATTATATCTATAAGTATTTGATCTTTTAATTCACACCCCAAAAAAAAAGAAAAAAACACACACAAATAGACGAACAACAGTTCAGTTTTATGTAAAGAGATGTTGATTGATTAATATTCTTATACCAAGTTAATATATACACTCAGTTATGATAGCCAACCAACTCTCTCTCTTAATCACAGTCTCTTCCTTATTCTCACTCTATAGCTCTTTCTTTCTTGCGTGCATCTTGCTCTGGTATTGTTAGTCTCTCTAATTGTCCCTGGTAGTCTGTCTGTCTGTCTCTCCCTCTCTCTTTCTCTTTCTCTCTCTCTCTCTCTCTCTCTCTCTCGCTCTCTCTCTCTCTCTCTCGCTCGCTCGCTCTTTCTCTCATAGTTCTAACCTGTAATCTCGTCAATATTCATCAAATTGCTTCGACATCTCTATAGTTTCTCTACACTTCGAAGGTGAGATTCTTGACCTTTTGTGTTCGCATTGCTCTTCTTGTTCTGTTTTAGTGCACTTATTTTGGATTTTTTTTTTTGCAATTTCTCTTGGATTTCTTTTTATCTTTTGTAGGTTAGAATATTTTCTTGAAAATATGGTTTCAATTCTAATTTTAAGAGCTTCTATTCTGTTTTTGCACTAAAAACATGGCATTTGGTTCTTGGAAATGTACCATGCTTTGATCTTTTACTTTTGAACCGCCTTTTTTTATTTTAAATTTACTTCTCTACTAATATTGCACAACTTGGTAAAGTTTAGTGATATACTGTGGCTTGAAGGATTTATTTTCCTCAATCTTATAATTTTGCATGGATTTGCTTTTTCTCTAAGGTTTACTGCCGAAAAATCATGGCCCGATGAAAAGTTCAAGAAACTAACAAGGGGAATGGAGAAGAATCACCTTGCATTAGGTAAAAAATTGCACTTCAAAACCTTTTGAGTAAATATTTTTCATATTACATGTGTGTTATATATTTGGTGATCATCACTTATATATTTAGTGATCATTAGGTATAGTTTCAGTGATTGTTTTGCATATCTATTTGTCTCTTTGATTACTTTCAGTAGGTTCTTTAAAAAAAAAAATCAAATACTCACAGAGCTTAAATGTCTTTCTTCAAAGCAGCAAAAAAATTTTAAAAACTATGGAGCAACATTTTTTCACAGTGCACGCCTACCTTAGTGATTGTTAGAAAGGTGATATGTGATCGTTAGGTATCATATTACTGATCGCTAGCTATGATATTAGTGATCGTTATGTATAATATTAGTGATCATTTTGCATATGTGTGTTATCTATTTGTGATTGTTAGATAACTATTTAGTGAAGGTTATATATTATATTAGTGATCATGTTTTTTTTAGTTTATAAAATGCTTGCTTATTCTATCCTTGTCTTCATAAATGTTTGCTTTCAACTTATCAATAACTGCCCTTTCCAACTAGCAAATATAAGCACACTCACATGATAAATAAATGCCTTTATGTTCCAATTTGTATCATATGTTGAGTATTTGTGATCAGTGTAGTTCTGATTGGTGATCATCTGAAGTATAATTAGTGGTACATTATATTTTATGAGTTCATAGAAGTATGTACTTTCTTCACACACTTTCCTTTTGTATTCTACAGTGCTATAGTAGCTTTGAATCCAGACGAAATTGGACAAGGCGTTGATGAAAGAAGAGGGTATGCCGATAAGACTAGCAGCACTTATATCTAAGGGAAGAAGCGTTGATACAAAGCAGTTACCCGCAAGATGGACGATGATGACGATGCTACGAATGATTCTGATAACGAAGACTTGTTGCATAAGAACACAGCCACTGATGATAAATTCTCGATTGAAGTACCGATGGACAAGAATAGGAAGAATGAAAAAACAACTGAAAAGACCCAAGAGAAGAAGACTGGGAAGAAGGGGAGGATTGAGAAGGAAAGCAATGAAGAGGTCCCCCCTGAAGAGAATGTTGATGACAAGGAAAAGACTAATAAGGCAGCTCAAAGAGCAATAAAAAACATTCCAAGAAGATTGACAAGTCAACTCAAAAGATGATAAAGAAGAAGACTTAGAAGAAGGGGGGACTGTAAAACTAATGAAGAGGCCCCCCTGAGAAGATTGTCAATGACAAGGAAAAGACCGATAAGTCGTCTGAAAGAGTAACGGAAAAAGAAGCTCTCCCCACGAAATCTGCTAAGAAACCTTCCAAGAAGACAAAGGCTGGGAAAGAGAAATGTGAGGAGGCTGTAAGCAAGAAGGCAAAGAGGGGCAATTCTTCTCAGCAAGCAACAGAGGGTGGTGAATCTCTACAAAAGACTGATGCGGAAGAGATGGAAGAAGATAATTCAGTGGGGAAGGTGGAGGAGAAGAATGAGGGCAGCAAGAAGAATGCTGCTGACAGACCACAAGAGAGGGCAATTCTTCCTCGGGATCCAAGCACACATCCAAAGACTTAGACATCTTCGAGCAAACCACAACAAGAAGATAAAACTTTAGAAAAACCCCCAACAACATCCGAGAAGAAGCAAAGAGGGAGAAGCCTAGAGAAATAAAAAAGAAGAAGCCAAAGAAGAAGGCATTCCCCGTGAGATGATCATAGAGGATGCAAAACTTATCAAAGCCTTCGGTGCAGCAAGTGCACATTTCTGAGGTAGAGATTTCTTCTGATACTTCAGATGATAAAGAAAGTAGTGCCAAGGAGGTTAAAAGTAATGATGAAAGCTCTGATAGATCTTCTGAGAAGCCGCGGGAGGAAAAGAAACCTTCTGACAAATCTCTCACCAACTCCAGCACAAAGAAAGACAGGAAAAGTAAGAAGAACAAAGAAGCATGAGCCGAAGAAGAAAACCAGTCACCGTGAGGGGATCGCAAAGGGTGTGAGGCTTACTGAAGCCTGCAATACAATAGCCCGACGTATCTGATGTCTACATTCCAGAGAGTTCAGATGCGGTACAAAACATGCCGACCCGTGAACATGAAGACGTTAATGATAATGTGAACAAAAAAGAGGGAAAGAAGAGACATACATTCAGGAATCTCCAAAGGCTATTCCAAAGATGAAAATAAGCAGAAAACAAGCAGCTTAGGGCAGGAGGTTCAGATGGCCCCATAACAGCAACCTTTAAATATGAGAAGGGTGGCAATGAAAAAAAAATGTCCCAAAAGGTATTCATCATGAGGATGAGTATACATTCATTCTCATCAATGGTGGCACAACTGAATGAAGCTGATACCGAAGCAGTCAGATCAATGGGATTTGCTTCCTTCTTGAAGGTTGACCTGAAGCAACTCCTAAGGAAGTTTTCAAAATGGGTTGTAGACAGCTTTCATCCCTACTCTGCCTCCTTTGTGCTTCCAGATGGGCAAAGGTTTATGGTCACAACATTTGATGCTTATGTGACCCTGGATGTGCGTATTAGTGGAAAGGAAATCATCGAGTGCAACAGGTCTTCAACGAATGAAGAATATGATTGGGTGCATGCTGCCTGGGTCAAGGAATGGAAAATTGAGCACACTGCCAAAACTGACCCGCATGCCGGAGTTCATTCTAGCCAAAAAATATGGCGGCAAGAGCTTCAAGGGGAACTTCATCATATACTTGGTGAATTATTTTTTTAGCGGGTCGAAGAACTGCTACTGCGGCAAGTCCATCCTCAAATACGTTAAAGATGTGAATCAAATTGCATTCCTAGACTGGTGCAAGTTTGTAGTGCAGAAGCTCATCATCATTATGAGGCATTACAAGGAGAGTAAGTCTACGAAAGGGGTGCACTTCGACAGTCTGCTCCTTTTCTTAATGGTCAGTTCTACTATAGAACAACCTAGCCCTTTCATAAAATTGGTGAACAATATGACGAAACACAGTGATCATTTAAAAAAGCAATGTCAGAATATGTTACTAATCAACAATTAACCTAATAGTGATTAATAACTTGTTGATTAGTGATCAACTGTTCATATGTGTGTAGATTACCAAAATGCATGTACCAATAGATTTTTTTTTTTTTGGTTCTTTCTGTATTTACAAATGCTGTACTTGGACAGGGTTGTTTTCATTTAGAGAATAGTGTAGAGACAATTTCTAACGATGTCCACTTGGACTAATAAGGACATCAAGAGAAGGATAGAAGCTGAATGCAGGAGCAAAGGTTTTGGGAGGGGTGTTGCTGAACCTCCGCTGGATGATGCTCAGCAAACGGAGGCTGAGCAGTAAGCTCCTCAAGACAACAGGGCGACTGAAATTGAGGTAGTAAGCAAAGCATTCTCATCTTTTTCTGGTGATTATTACATGTGTCATTAGTCATGTTTTGATTTAATGTAATGATGGTTTGCTTGTTTCAATGTTACTCCCTAACACTTCCAATACAGTCCTTCTCTACATGGTGATCAATAGATCTATTGCTCGTGATCTTTAGAAGTAATATTAGTGATCAAGAGTTATGGAATTAGTGATCAATACAAATCAGATTAGTATGTAGTTCAAATCGATCTGTCCATTTTTTCAGAGTGTATACGTTAAAAATAGCATTACTGATCAATAGTAATGTTCTTACTTATCAAAGTGCATGTGTTTTTATGAGTAGAATACATCTTGTTGGTGATCAGGAGATATGTTATCTCTTATCACTACTTATGTGATGAGTGATCAATAGACATACATGTCAATGATCAGCTAACTTAACTTTTTATGTCTGTCTTTGTATGGATTATCTAAAAGGTGTTGAGCACTCATGTTTTTGGTGATGATTATATATAATATTAGTGATCGCTTCAATTGGTATTTACTTATTTGATATTCTGATTCACACTCATGTGAATGAAAATCTCAAATAAATAAACACCAATTTCGGTGATCACTTATATTACTTATATTAATTTTCTCTTCACTCGTTTCCAATTTCACGATTATCTTAGTATGTGATCAATAGTCATGTTATTAGTGATCAACTAGCATATCTATATGTATATATATTTTTCTTTTTACTGTTTTTTTTCTTTGAAAAATTTAGAAGGATGTAGGCAAGACAGTTTCCGCTACTAAGGAGTTGGCTTCTACTTATAAAAATTTTATCATCATCATGGATTCTATGTCAAGCAAGTGTGGGCAGAATGAAGGGCTTACAGTATATGAGATGAAGCAAGGCCGATGTTCACGTTGTTCTGTGATGTGCTGCTACACATAAACAATCACAAGAGGCCGGTGCGGACGGACTGCCTGCTATAAGCAAATGCTAGAATGCTGTAATGAAGAAGGCTATTACAGAGCTTCGCAATGCTTGTATTCTAAGTGATAGTCATCATAACGATAGACATGTTACAGTGATGACAATGTATGAGTTAAAAATATACAGAATATCTGGTGTTGGTTATGAGTACATATGTTATTTCTGATCAGTACTTACGGGATGAGTAATATCCCTACTGGTAGATGTATTTTTTGGTGATCTTTACAAGTAATATTAGTGATGAAAAGTTGTAGAATTAGTGATCAGTATAACTCAGACTAGTATGCAGTTGAACTCAATCTCTCCTTCTTTCCCTCCATCGATTGGAAATAGTTTTCGTGTGGAACAGACATATTATTACTTATCTATAAGCACAAATCTTAGTTTTCATGTGGAACTCAATCTCTCCCTTTTTCCTTCAACAAGTTTAAATTTTCTAAGCAACAGACATATTTCTAGTTATCTATACGCATAAAATTAGGCATAAAATTTTATAATATTATTTACTGGTTCACCCAGTGCTTATAATTCTATGCACGTAAATTTGGTGATCAATAAGAATGTTGTTAGTGATCAATAAGCATAAAATTAGTGATCACTAATAGTAATATCTAGTGATCAACAAGTATAAGATAAGTGATTAGTAGGAATAATATTAGTGGCCACGCACACATCACTCACTGATCATTCTGATACATCCACTCGGTGATCACTACATGTATCTTTGGTGATCAAATTGAATAACATTAGTGATTAATTCATGAAGTCATGAGATACTGGTAGAACTTCACAGAAATGGGTTGCTTCCAATGGGTTGATCAGCAATATACAATGTAGTGATTAGATAGAGTAATAATGGTGATCAAAGCATACCTTGTTAATGATCAAATTTTCAATCAACTATACCTATGATTCAAGCTATATACAATGAATTTTTTTATTGTGAATATTTTCATCTTTTATCCTACATGAAACAAAAAAACAAAAACCACAATTTAATTTTTTGAAAATCCATTGTGAATATTTTCTTTATTATGGTAGGTACCCAACCAACTCTATTTATATAACCACCCAAATAACAGGAAAAAAAAGAAAATAAAACACGGGATTCTAAAAAAGAGCGCATAATGATTGTTTAAAACTTTTCCAAGAGACTCTGCAATTTCTTAGCCTCCTGTCTTGCTCTGCTGTTTTCTCCCTCTCTCTTACTATCTCTATCTATCTTGTACTATCTCTATCTCTCTCTCAGGAGACTCTCACTTGTGCTTCAAATTTGAAAATCAGACCAGCATCCTTGAAATCCTTCAACTTCTCAGGATCATTTCTGCATTTTGAAGGTGAAAGTCTTGACTTTTTCTGTGTGCCATTCAACTGTTTGTTGATTCTTAGTACATTCAATTTGTTTTTTTATGTACTTTTCTTTGATTTTTACACGAGCTTTGGTTAATTTGTGCATTTACATTCAAAATATGCTCTCACACTCACTTTTAAAACTTGAACTCTGCTTTTGAACTTGCAAAAGTGTCGTTTGGTTCATAAAAATGTACTTAGTGTGGCGTTGAGCTTTTACTTACGAACCTCCTTTGTTTCAGCATTTAATTTATTATTCTGATAATATTGTACAATTTTATGAAGCTTATTAATATAGTGTGTTTTCGAAGGAGTTATTTTATCAAATCTTCTGGTTTGACATATATTTACCTTTTGTCTAGGGTTTTGTACTGATAAACCATGGCCACAGACAAAGTTCAAGAAACAAGCAATGGAAATGGAGAGCAGTCACCTTCAAAGACGTGAAAAATGCAATTCAATTGTTAAGTGAGTATTTGCATATTACATACATAATTTTTGATCAATCGTTGCATATTTACTGATCATTAAGTATAACATTTGCGATCGGTTTGCATATGTGTTTCACTATTGATGAATCTCGGCATGTTGTTTCACAAAAATTCAAATTCTCAGGCACTTTAAATGTTTCCAGCAAAAAAAAAAAAAGTGGAAAAATCGTCCAGTAACTATTTTTCATATTGTCTGTGTAGTTTGTGATTTTTAGGAATGTAATTAGTGATTGTTGGATATCATCTTAGTGATCCTTTTGGATATGTGTTTATCTAGTGAAGATTTCTAGGAAAATTTTTTATATCAAATGATTTTCCTAAACTGATTAATGATCTGCCTGAAAATTGTATTTGCAAAACCCTGGGTGAATTTTTTTCATATTACATGTTCAGTTTTACAAGCAATACCTTATTGATGATCAATAAAGGTATGATTGATGATCATTAGTGTTGTCATTGGTGATCAATACTGTTCTTATTGGTGATCCGTAGTGTTCTTATTAGTGATCAATATAGTGTTGATTGGTGATCAATAGTGCTCTTGTCAGTGATTAGTACAATTATGATTGGTGATCAGTAGTGTTGTTATTGGTGATATGCTAACAAAGTGTTGATTGGAGATCAGTAGTGTTGTTGTTGGTGATCAGTAGAGTTATGATTACTGATGAGTAGTGTTTATGATCAATAGATGTATGTATTATTTGCCATAAATACACACAGACATAATACATATAATAAACAGCTCCTTTATCATGTACTCAGTATTTCCAATGAATGCGGTTGCGATTGCTAGTTATTTAAACTATGAATAGTGATGCATTATATTACATGAGTTCATTAAAGTATGCTATGTGTATATATATATATATATATATATATATATATATATATATATATATATATATATATATATATATATATATATATGCACGTATATGTATATATATATATTTTTTGTTTTATATATATGTTATATACATAAATTTCTGGTTTTACTGCAATGCCCAAAATGATCCTACTAATGAACAAATTTCTAAATAAATGAAAAATATCATTGAAGATGTTATAACTTTAAGTCTGTCCAGCAAAGAATTGGAAGGTACTGCTTATACTAACTTGCCTTTTTACATAGTGATGATTCTCTGTTCAGCAAAGAAGTCAAAAGGAACACATTCTAATTACAGTATAGCTTCAAAATCTACACACTGACTTTCCTTTTGCTTTTTGCAGTCCTAGCGTCCCTTTGGATTCAAAAAAAGTGAGATACCAGATGGTGAAAGAAGAGGATCTGCTGAAAAAAGTACCAGCAGTGCTATTGAAGGAAAAAAGAGTCGTTTCAAAGTGTTTGCCCAGAAATCAAAAGTGTTGATGATGATCGAACAAGTCTGATGAACAGGATAATTTGCATGACAGCAAGGAATCGAAAGATCAGTCCTCGGCTGATAAACAACAAGAAAAGATAGGCAAAAGTGATACAAATGTTAAAAGCAGTGCAACACTGGAGAAGCTTCTATAAGAAGAACACCTCTCTCAAGAACCAACTGAAAAGCCAAAGAAGGAGAAGAAGGCTGACAAGAAACGGAAGACTGACAGCAACAGTAATGAAGTGCTCAACTCTAAAAGGCATGCTGCACATGACAACAGAGAAAGAAAAGCAAAAAGAAGAACTTCCCAACCAACCTGTGGACAAAGTTGCTGAAAAGAGGAAGCCTAGTAAAGACCTCGCTAACAAGCCTTTAAGCAAGAAGGCAAAGAGGCACAAATTTCCACTGGAATCGAGAAAGGATGACGAGCCTGCACCGAAAAGTGCTGCAAAAGGTGAGGACGACAAGAAGAGCAACGAGCAGATTGTTGCTAAGAACATTCCATGTGATGATGAAGGGCGATAAAAATCTGCTCAGAAGCACAAACACAAAGAGAAACATCTTCAAAAAGTCTCAACCAAACTGGAGAACAAGCACAAGAGGGAGAAGGCAAAATAACCAAAAGAGCACAAGTTGAAGGAAAAGCCAGTAAATGACGGGCAATCAGAGATGATGCAGCGGTTATCGAACATTATAGTACATATAGGCCGCTTATCTGACGTGGAACTTTCTAATAGCTCGGATTCATAAGAAAATGATCATGCGAAGAGGTCAATCATGAGAACGAGCATATAGAGGTGAAAGAAGAGGTCGTCATTCGTCAACCTGTAAAAGCCGCCCAAAAGAGCAACAAGCCTTCATTACAGTCCAAAGGCGATGGTGCTGCTTTGGTGCTTGTGAAAGCAAACAGCTCAGGGAAGGAGCTTCAGATTGTGCAGGAAGAGCTGGTTTTAATATCTGAGGAGGATGCTAATGAAAAGAGAACATACCAGAAGCCATTCATTACAAGAATGTCTACGATTTCATTCTCATCTCTAGTGGCACGGCTCAATGAAGCTCAGGCTGAGGCGGTTAGATCAATGGGGTTTGCTTTGTTTCTAAAAGTCGATCTAAAGCAAATCCCAAGGAAGTTTTCTAAGTGGCTGGTGAAGAGCTTTGATCCATACGCTTTGTGCTTCACACTTCCAGATAGGCAGAAGTTTCTGGTCACAACATTCGATGTGTATGCGACCCTGGGTGTCCCTTTGGGGGGAAGGGAAATCATCAAAATCACCAAGTCTTTGACGAACAAAGAGTATAATGAGGTGCATGCCAGGTGGCTTAAGGAATGGAAAGTCTAGAAGAATGCCCCAAAACTCACTCGAATGTCGGACTTCCTTCGGCTAAAAACGGGGCCGAGAGCTTCAAGAGGAACTGGTACTGCAGTAAGTCCATCCTGAAATATGTCAAGGATGTGAGCCAGATTGCATCCCTTGAATGGTACCAGATCGTACCAGATAAGCTGATCACTAGTGTCAGGAACTGCAAGGAGAGTACGGCTGCAAAAGGGGTGCATTGATGGTCCGCTCTTCTTTGATGGTTAGTTATCCCATTCAACAACACAGCCCTTGGTCAACTTTTTGATCAATATAAGCAAACACAGTGATCGTTTAATAAAAACGAATGCCTTAGTGATCAACAGTTAAATGATTAGGGATTGATAACTTGTGCTTTAGTAATCAATAAGTTATGCATGAGTGATCAACTGTTGATATGTGTGTTAGGAACATAATTCCTTGTACTAGTATTTTTTTGACGTTTCTGTATTTACAGATGCTATACTTAGATAGAGTTGTCTTCATTAAGAGACAATTCCCTGCAACTCTCGGAATAACCAAAACATGCTTATCTTTGTTGCAAATTATTTGAGAAGCCCTCATTAGTGATCAATACAGATCCGATTAGTGATCTCTTTACCTAAATTAGTGATCATTTTAGGGTGGAATCCTTCTGTGCATTTTGATCAATAAATGTAATATTGGTGATCAAAAGCAGTGTAATTAGTGATCAAAAGTTTCCTAACTAGTGATCATTTTACAATATAGTCCTTTTTCACCTGTTGCTTAATTTAGGGCTTGTTTAGTAATTGAACAATATTGTTGTGATTGGTTATCAAATGGGCATAATGCTGGTGATATAGCAGATAAATCTTTTGTTCTTTCCGCTCGATGCTTAAAGTCTAATATGGTAAGATATTTATTTTTCAAAAAATTTAGAAATCCATGGTGGAGAAGGCCATTGGTAAATAGGTAGTCGAGGAAGCATTTGATTTCTCGCAACCACCAACGGCTGAAATTGACGCTGCTCGATACACAGAGAAGATAGAATTTCAGGTAATAAATAACCCCCTTTATTGCCATTCCTTAGAGTTTCGCCCTTGTGTGTGAATGGCGATCAATAGGGTATGGTGATTAATACTTGTGTGATCAAGGATTCAATATAGATAAAAATTACTGATTAGCCCTAACTTAACTTGAATTTCTATCTTTGTATGGATTATGTACTAACTGATCAGTAATCATTGTTTTAGTGATCATTATCAATCATATTAGTGATCACTGAAATATGTGTCTACCTATTTTATTTTTTGGTTGACATTTATTACCAGTGTGTATAGTCATTACTATAGACTGATAATTGACATAAGATTGGTGATCATATTATTTATTGTTCGAACACTACTTGTTTTTGGATTGCTCTTTGGTTGGTGATTACTAGGGATATTATCTATAATCAGTTGGCATAAGATTGGTGATCATATTACTTAGTGTTGAGTTTTTATCAACATCGCTTCTATTTCAGTTATTCTTTAGTTGGTGATCATTAAAGATGTTATTTATGATCGATTTGCATATGATTGGTGATTATGTTATTTGCTATTTACTTTTTTGTGATGACTGCTTCTATTTCAATACTTACTGGAGTTGTAATCAATGCTCATGTTATCACTGATCAAAACTTATGCTTTTAAGGATAAGTTTTCTATTCATCACTTTTATAATTTGAAGCTTGTTCAGTGAGTGATCAATATGCACGTTATAACTGATCAATTAACATGCGTATTTAATTTATTTTTTTATTTTTTTAAAAAATTGCATAAAGATCTTGACAAAACCATTTCTGCAACGAAACAATTAGTGTTGGCTTACAGAAACTTCACAACTGTCATAGATTGTATGTGCAATAAGTATAGTGAGAGTGAAGATCTCTAAAAGATACGAGATGAAGCGAGGGCAATGTTCGTCTCATTCTACAATGCTCGTGCTACAGATCAAGAGTCTTGGAGAAAAGGCCAGGGTTTCAACACTGATGTTATGAAGGAGGCTGTTGTAAACCTTCAAAGTACTCATGTGGAGTTTCAAGAAGCAGAAAGCAACTAATGACCTCTGTGTCTGATCCAAGCCAGATGGTGAAGCTCAAATTCTGGGAGATACATTGGTTAAAGATGATAGCGCCGTTATTGAAAAGGAAGGCCACCATAAGGATATGGTGCTGGATCAGCCAAAGAGCAGAAGTAGGATAATAGCATCCCTTCATATAGTCTGGAGTTAGGATTGAGTCAGCCGGACAGCCAAAGTCTGATCCCTCATACCACCTTTGTGCCTGATCCAAGCACTATTAGGGTTAATGAAGATGATGGTGGTAAACATGACGAGGATGGTGCTCCATTGAGATTCCTATTAAAGAACACTTCTCAAGTGAACCGTGAGCTGAGTATAAAGAAACTAGCTGAGAAAAAACCCAAAGAAGGTTACAAGCCTTTTTCTAAAAAGGTTGAGGTAAGGAAGTGCAGCATCAAGATTAGAAAAATAAACCTTGCAGTAGACTACTGGCTCAAAAGTACCATCTCCTCACAATGCTAAAGAGCCAGCACAATAGAGGAAATAAGCATTGTCATTAGAGGCTCTCAGTAAGCAGCAACTCCAGGATGAGAAGACTGACAGCAGTCCAGTAGGCAGACATAAAGCTGCCAAACAGACCAAGCCTGCTGTGCATGGTGAAGGTGGCAAGCAAACACCTAAATATACTGCTCCAAACCATCCAAGGCAGCAGCAGCAAAAGCTGGCATCGAATGCACAGGGCTGTCAAAAACAAACTGGTAGGGAGAAAGGAAAATTGCCTCATAAGGTGAAGCACACTCTGCAGAGCGGTATCGACGAAAAAATGACAATTCCCCCCATTTGGCAAACAAGCAGTCGAGCAGAAGAAAGGGAGTCCCAGGGCTTACAGTGAGCAAAAAGCAGCTGATTGCAGGAAGCCCAAACTGACAAAAGAGGTGCTCGCCGAAAAGGATAATGAGAAGCGTGTGGGTGTTGGAGATGCACCGAGGAAGCGACAGTCTGAAAATATACCTCTAGTATACTTCTTCCTATATGTGATCCGGCTGACAAAGCTTGACAGCGAACTCTCTCAAGATGAGCTGGTCATATCTAAGTATGTCTATGGCAAGGTTGAAGATGTAGATGACAGTTAATATCTCTAAATCAAGAACCTTGTATGATAAGTGATGCATTTACCAAAGCACTCTATTGCGTGGTCAATGATCAAAGGGTATATAATTGTAGATCAGTAGCTTGGTGGTTGCTGATTAGTTATGTTATCACTTGTGTAAATATCAATTTATTTCTCACCCCGATGCCTTACAATTCAGTGTTTATGATGAGTCATCAACTGTTAACTTTATTGTTGGTGGATATTTGATTTGCCTTGTATGAATGTTTACTTTCTTCAGTATTTTTACCTGGCTAGTGTTGATCAAGTGTTATTTGCTTGTGATCAATAAAAGTGTAATTAGTGATCAGTGGTTATGTGTTTGGTGATCAATAGTTTTCTGATTGGCGATAAGTGATTATTTGCTCGGTAATGAATAATTTTGTGATTGGTGATCAATTTGGCGTCACTTATGTAAATGATTACTTCTTTCATCATGCATTGTAATTCATTGCTTATATGATAAGTGATGCCTTTTCTCGAGTGAATGTGTTGTCTGGTCATCAATCAACAATTTCACATTGGTGATCAGTGTCTTTATGCTGAGTGATCATTACTTATGTGATTTGTGATCAATTTGTGATTACCTGCCTAAATCTTACATTTTGTTATTTCCTGGTAAGTGCATAACCATTCTCGTTCATTTTGATTTTGCAGTGAACCTTTATTTGATGGTTGTAGTGATAAGGAGGCCACTAAGGTTCCTATGGCCACTCTAAAGCCATGAGAGCAGCTTGAGATGCATGTCATCAACATATAGTCCAGTATACTAAATGATCGGGAGAGAAAAAGGGATCTCGCCACTCCAAGCAAGTTCTTCTTGTCATATGATCAAAGCGTAAGTGTCTCACACCCAACTTATTGCTCAATAATAACTGCATTAGCGATCATAGTTAAAACATTAAGTTATTGAAATTTGTACTTTACAAATTTCTCGCCAAGAATGGTCTGTCTTCAGCTGTAAATTACATTGCATAAAATTACATTGTTTTTTCTTTAATGCAGTATTTCGTTAGCAGAGAAATGTTGAAAGTCAGTTCATTCGGAAAGAGATATCAAGATTTTAAGGTTGCAATAGACAAAGAGCTAGAAAGATGTCTATGGATCAAAATCAAGCAAGTTGACTTGGTAAGGAGTGATGTTTAGTGAATGACCATAGTACAGTTGGCTTTTTTAAAAAAAAAAAAAGGCGTTGATTTATAATGTACATATCCCTTAATGTTCACATGTGTTTTTTTATTTATTCTTTTTCCTTAAAAAAAGTAGGTTTTCTTCCTCATGTGTCATAATAGTCATTTCTTTTTACTTTGCTACAACTTGAGCGACGAGAAGCTTGACGTCATCGATAACATGCTTATAAGAGTAACATCCAAGATTGCATATGGAGACTTTCCAGTGAAATTGGTGAGTTTTAAATACTATACTATATATAACTATGTTGATGTTATTACATTGCAATCCTAATAGTGCGCAATTTTTTGAAAATTTGTGCAGAGCAAAGTACTCAGCCTATACCTGAGGGTGTACAATATCCTAAGCATGAGATCCTTAAAAAAGTAAAGGCAATACACTTGAAGATGCCGTGGAGGACAACTACAAATGTCACAGATTTTGGCATATTTTGTATAAGACATATGGAGAGCTACTTTGGGGAAGGAGAGAAATGGCAGTCTGGAGTGAATCCGAATGATGTAAGCATTACAGTAGAAAACTAACTTTGCTAGCAAAATAAAAAAAACAAGGAATATTACTAATTCATCATGAATTATCTTTTGTCCTTGGGATGCAAAGCTCAACCTTTTGAGGGCCCGGTACTGTTATGACATAATCACCTATGAGGGCAGCAAGGCAAGATTCACGACAACTAAAAGGGCGAAAGATTTCAAGGAATTCGGGACAATTTATCCCAATCTAAAGGAAGATGCTATAAGGACTAGGTCTATCCCTATCTTGTTTCTCTGTGTTGCCAATAATTTTATAAATGAAAATTATTTTGTATATATTATATAACACATTGTGTAACATTTTATTCATTTTAGGTTTTATACAAATTTTCACGGCACTGAATTTGGCAGAGATATAAAGAATGATCACCAAACATAGCTCTGGTGATCACTGACAGCATTAGTATTGATCAGCAATTGTAGTTCTCATTATGAGAAAAAGCAATAGTGACAATCACCAAGAACAGACCTAGTAATCAGTAAGCAACTGCAAGTAAGAAGATGTTGATCACCTAAAAAAATGTTCAATGATCACCACAGATACTTCTAACGATCCCAAACACACGTCCTTTGATCACCACTACTGGACTTATTGATGAGACACTAGGTCTCATTCTCTATAAAAACATATGCTGCTATCCTAATGAGAGCCAACCCCCAAATGTAGCAAAACAAACATATTAACCAGTATGATTCACCCAAAATCAGCATATATATGGTGTGAGTATGAGAACATGTTCTGATCACTAAATCATAATCGTAATGATCACTAACACTGTAATTATCCATCACCAAACGATATATTCTATATAAAACATATATGGTGATGTTTGATCAAAGTATAATGCAAATACAATAGAGTAACGCGCTTACAAGATATCACTCACAATGTATTTAACGGAAAAAATCAACATATTTCTGTTTAAAACCATAGATTGATATAGTGATCACCAAACATGGTTGTAATGATCACCAAACATAGCTCTAACAGTCACCAAAACTGATACTGTTGATCACCAAATGATATCTTCTTTAAAAACGTATACTATCACGTTTGATTAGAATAAAACAGAAATATAACATGAATATATATGGCAAAAAATACACACATATTTATGTTAATCACCACAAAAGATCATGTGATCATCAAACACAGGTCTGATGATCACCAAAAATGTATACAATCGATACAGTGATCACTCACAATACATTTCTGTTGAACACCATACATTGATATAGTGATCACCAAATATAGCTCTAACGAACACCCAACATAGCTGTAATGATTACCAAAACTGGATCTGTTGATTAGCAATTGACATTATCCATAGAAACATACAGTATTATTCTTTATGATCATAACCCACAAATACAAGTATCTCTGAGAATATTTTTCATGCAATAGCAACATATTTACTGTGATCACTAGGAATATCACATGTTCACCAAACACAAGTCTACTGATCACCAGATCAGTTTCTAAGTGAGCACATATACAACTTTGCAAACATGTTTTCATCATTCCAATAGCTGATCATCAAAAGGAACACTAATGATCAGTAATAGCAATCCTACTGATCACTAACTAATACCTGAAAAAAACTAACTTTTTTAATAAAAGAAACACACACAGCCACACATACACCTATAAATAGTACAATAGTGTCTCCTTTCCAAGCAGTTTCTACTATTATGGGAAGCAACCTAAGTGCAGTAATGGCACATCCACATGCATAACTGGTGCTCAATAGCCCCCTCAACCCCTGTCTTCATCCTCTTTCCTCTCCCTTTAGATACGGACGTCGGGGGTGGATGTATCTCAATCTAGTCAGGCATCGCACACCCAAAGTAGGTCTGTAGATCGGCTGCTACGTTACTTGTTGACTTGCCAACCATGTCTTGAAATTGACGCTCAACTGAAGTCATTGAAGTTAACAACAACTGCAGCTTGGTGGGGGTGCGCCCAGCCAGATCCATACACATGTAAAACTATGACCACGCATCAGCTATGAGCTTGTTTTATGTGGCTACCTTTCCACAAGCATCTCCCACAACATTATCAAACTCATACATCAATGCTTTTGCTATCATCTTTGTCCAGCTATTAATCATATATGCAGCTGAAATTTCTCTTAGCAAATTGGATGTGAAAATGAGTAGCATGTAAGCACATGAAATCTCGTCCGATCGAAGAAGAGGCATGAGCACTGGCACTCGGAAGTTCGCTCATTGTACACCACTTAACAGATCCTCGTTTTGTTCTCATAATTATGCTTGATCTCATAGCACCGGTCGCCCTCTACGTTACTGATACCCTGCACATCGCAGTACATCCGACCAATCTATAACTGTCTCTGGAATACGTAAAAGTTTGTGTGGGTGTACATGTTTCTCGCATGCTTCTCAATCTCATAAGACGTCTTCAGTTTCGGAAATGATGTTAGAGAAGCATTTTCAGCCTTGTGCTAATGATGGCGTTCTAAGTCCACAGCGTGCACAAATCTGACTTAGAATTCCACCAGGCTAAGGTTGGGACAAGTTAGGGAACCAGACATATAGTTTTAACTCTCAGAACCTAATGTCGTCCTCAAAATACCCCCCAAGAAGTCCTCCTTAAAGTAGGCATGCACCCAAAGCTCTCAAATCTCATATATCTGGTGCATCCACTCATTGTTGGTTAAGTAAAATTCCTCTAGCATCTCCCGCCAGGACTGCTCAAACTCATCGGGAGACTGATGCCCACACGCACCCCTTGATGCGCTCGATGAAATCCTTGTAGCCATTCAGTGTGCACCCCACCTTCTTAGGGAGCTTTCTTATGATGTGCCACATGCAGAATCGGCAGATCGATGTCTCAAAAACATCGACTACTACCTGTCTGATTGTCGAATCTTGGTCCATGATCATTGTTATCGGCATGTGGCTACCCATGGCAATCATGAAGCTATTGAATAGCCTCTGGAAGGACTCCACCTTCTCATCCCTCAACAAACCGACACCAAAATAAATTAGCTACCTATGGTGATTCAGCACAATGAATGGTGCAAACACCATTAAGTAACGATTAGTGTTGTGTGTTGTGTCGAATGACAGTATATCATCGAATATGGCGTTGCTTCTTCTACTCAGAGAGTCTGCCTAGAACATGTTCTTCAATCGGTTGTGTTCATCAACCTAATAGTAAAAAAAAAAAAAAAAGTCTGGGTCAACTTATTTTTTGTTCTTCAACACATCTATAAAACATGTGTGCATCTGTGTCTTTGATGAGCGCTTTTAGATCTATGTGGTAATTTTGCAAGTCGTTTTGCGTGCAGCCAATGTTTTCATACCCACTAACTTGTTCTTTCGGGGGGTGATACACCTTTAACGGCCCCACATTAGCTGGCGCGTACCTGCATACCATGTCCTTATAGACAAAGCTGACATTTCTATTTGAACTGAGGAACTGCCTCCTACTTGTTGCGCACAGGGGGTGAACATACCCCTCCTGAAACTTGATTATCTCAAACTTCCCATCATCAGTAAACATCAAAAGAATATGAGCTTGGCACCCTTCTCTTATCTCTGCCCGTTTTTGCCTCAGTTTCCCCCCTTGAGGGCCGGCTCTAGCTTGGGCATGGTTTCTCCTATAACCATAGCAATTTCTGGCATCTTGACAGGTCGATAAAATCCTTCTTTGAAGCACACGTACCGCTTCCAAGACTTCCCCACCTTATTCTTCGTGGTAGGACCTCTGCGGACGCTAAAGCTAACATAAACAAGCATATCTCTTGGAGAATTCAAGGTAGTTCACAACCATGTCAAATACCATTCCCAACCTCAGCAGAAGCATGCCATCATCACAATTCAGTACCCACTCGCCTCTACCATCTATCGACGAATCTGTAACTACTGGCATGGATGATGCGGCACATCTTAGGCAAACATTAGGAAAGCAAAAGGTTAACATTAAATAATAGAAACTGCAACCAACAAAAACTCACTAACATAAGCAATGCACCGGAGTTTGTCTGTGATGAAGGAACCTACGATGACTGCACTTGGTCGCTGCCTTCAACAGAAACCATCTGATGACTACTTGTCGCCATATATTAGACTACCTATATTAAAAAAAAAAAAAAAGAGTCTCCTTCAACAAATTGAAATTTGCTAAGCAACAGACATGTTATTAGTGATCTATAAGCATAAAATTAGTCATAAAATTTTATAGTATTGTTTACTGTTTCAGTCAGGACTTGTCATTCTATACATGTAATCTAGTGTT
Source organism: Carnegiea gigantea (assembly GCA_029747015.1). Taxonomy (NCBI): domain Eukaryota; kingdom Viridiplantae; phylum Streptophyta; class Magnoliopsida; order Caryophyllales; family Cactaceae; genus Carnegiea; species Carnegiea gigantea. The sequence goes on along the minus strand of JAKOGI010000888.1, from coordinate 353,546 downwards.
CAACAAGAATGCTGTTAGTTATCAATAAGCATAAAATTAGTGATCACATATGTTCCTCATTCCTAACAGTATAAATTTTTCTCATTGTATATTTGGTGATCAGTAGACAAGTATTTTGTAATCAGTTGGTTCCAGATCAGTGATCAAATAACCCACTGTTCACTTTTTTTTAGCACTTTATTAGGATCAATGATCAATAAGCATAAAATTAGTCATTACAGTGTAGTGATCACTAGGAAACATATCTAGTGACCAAAAACTATAAAATTAGTGATCAACTCTATAAAACTATTTGCTGGTTCAGTTAGTGTTTATAATTCTACACATGTAATTTCAGTGATCAGTTGGCATGTTGTTAGTGATCAATAGGCATAACATTACTGATCACAGATGTTACTCGTTTCTTGTATATTTGGTGATCAGTATACAAGTGTTTTGTGATCCGTTAGTTATAGATGAGTCATCAAATGAGTAAGAGATCTTTGGTCTTTCTTTTGTGACACTTTGTTAGGCTCAATCCATTACAATATCGTGATCACTGGGAAACACATCTAGTGATCACCAAATATAAGATCTATGATTAGTAGGAACAATAATAGCGGCCACACATATTACTCAGTGATCATTCTCAAAAGTCCCTCATTGTTAACTCGGTGATCACTACATATGTGTTTTGTGATCAAATAAAATAAGATCAGTGATTAACTCATTGGGTCATCAGATACTGGTACAACTTCGTAGAAACGAGCTACTTCTAACAGGGTGATCAACAGAAAAGAGAGTAGTGATCAGATAGTACAAGAATGGTGATCAAAATATATGTGACGAGTGATCAAACTTGGAATCAATTGTGTCCATGATAGAAGTCATATACAAACTCAACATTAAACATTATCAAAGTTTCATGACCTCTTACAGCCGAAAACATAGAGAACGTTCTTAAAATCAAACTAACACCAATGAATCTACTTACATAAACAAAAGAATTAGCAATTTTGTGCAATTTAGTCATAATGAAGGAAAAAATAGCTCAAAGTAACTGATCGCAACTCACTCACTTGAACTGATTTCAAAAAGATTTAGTTGCTGAATTTTAGGACGATCTATGGCTGGTTGTTGCAGTAACTCAAATTCGAAAATTGCACCTAGAGACCTTTAACAAAGACTAGCAAGAGCGCCAAATAGAGATCAAGATCGAGAGAGAGAGAGAGAGAGGGAGGGATGAAGCAAGCAAAGGAGCTAGGCATGAAGGATGCAGTGAGGAAGGACCAGCTCGAAGCAGCTCTATGAGGAAGAAAGAGAAAGAAAGTCTTTGACTAAGAGGTCACGTGAGTTCAGATTAATTCACAGCCATTAGATCAGAATAAACAGCCAAGGTCGCTTCATCCTACTCATCCTATGGAGTACCTCATCCTACTGGAGTAGCTTCCATACACACACACACACACACACACACACACACACACACACACATACACACACACACACACACACACACACACACACACACACACACACATATAAAGAGTACAAGGATTAATAAATTGAAAAATTGTGTCTTCCAAATTATACACCCAAATGGTATGAAAATTAATAAATACATTTTAGCCAAGAAGTTGGCCCGAAAATATATATTGGAGAAAAAAAAAAGAAAAAGGATGATTATGCAGATAAAAAATGTTAGAGAAATCTAGATAGACACTAAGTTTATAATTTGTAAAAGAAAAAAGGGAAAAGAAAACAAAAATCAAATTAAATAAAACCGAATACGCAAACCCCCCATCCGTTGAACTCACTAAAACCCCTCGCTCTATTTCGCCTGCCCAAAACACTCGTGCCCTATCCCTCGTGTCTTCGATCGTTGCCCAGCCCACGCGTAAGCCATCGATATCACTAGTCAACCGCCGCCGCTCGTCCGCCCCCATTACCATCCCCTCTTCACCTCTCTTTGTGTGTTCAAGTGGGTGAGAAGGTGAAAACCCTAACCTACTTAAATTCACTTTTATTATTTGTATATCTTGATTTTTGCAATAGATGCTATGTTTAAATTTAGTTAATGTTAATTGGTAGTTTCTTGGGTTGTGAATGTTGAAATTGAATTTGGGATGCTTGGATGTTGAGGGTGAGAATGGTGATTTAGGGTTTGTGGTTCGGATTAAAATTTAAGCTTAATTGTGTTGACTTGATAGTGTTTAAGTGAATTTTTGTGGTAGTTGAATGAAAATAATGAGACATATATGCGTATGATGTTGTTGTGTTAGATGTGTCTGTTGTTGCCTTGAGCATCGGTGCCAAATCTAAGAATAGAGAACATGAAGACAAGGAGGGAATATGTTGGTTTTGAAAGTTTGAAATTTATTAAATTAATTTGCATATGTGGATTTATTTCAAATAATGGAATGATGATTGGTAGGGAAGTAGGCTAATGAAAAGGGTTGGAGAAGTAAAGGAAAGAATTGAGGAAAACATTGTTGCTTTAAATAGTTGGGGTGGATCTTCCTTGACATTTTGACCATTATTTGGGCATTTGGGTGGGTTGAACACTTTTGGGTGAATTATTGTAACTGAGGTAGCTACAAAGGTTAAGTTTTGTAGTTGAGTCAAGTGTTAAGTTAATTGATTGTGAAGGAACTAATGAATATTTGCATGATTGGGACTGGCAAAGAGAAACGAAGTGAATACCACTCGATTTGGATCTGAAACCAAACACATCGCGTCACCAAACAGAGTTGAGACTGAATAATCTGAATCACGACAGCAACCAGCAATAATATGACCATTAAAGAGATGATGATGGTGATGATAACAATAATACTGTTAATACTAACAATTATGACAGTAATATTACCAAGCTTTTAATAATGATAATAATGATAATAATGTCAAAGTCAATAAAAATGATGTGAGTTATATCATTACACTATTACAACATTAATAATATGATCATCAATCGTATCTAAACGAGTAAAAACAAAATGGAATAAAATCAGCTTGAATAAATAATGGTGGGTATGTTAATAATTAAGAGAAGAGCCAAAGGAATTTGAATTACTCATTAAACTAGAAGATTTAATAAAGTTTGCTAAATTCTTATTAACAGTGAAGATATATATTTGGAGCAAAAATAAGGTCGCTTATGTCATTTCAAGCTGTAACGAACATTTTCTATACAAAGGTGAGTGATTTCAAAAAACCAGGTATGTATATTGTCTGTGCTCCTCAAGAACTCACATGTTTCTCAAATTATACAAATTCATGTAACGTTCACGTAATAAATCATTTGACACAATGTTTTGTCACCCAAATAAGTGGTCCCCACCAATTATCAATCGTCACGACTTACGCTCTTTAATTTACCCGCATGATTGCAGCTCAACCTTCCCGATTGTCCCAGGAGGTGTGCACCTATCTTAAGATCACCTCAGACATCAAGTGGCGTTAACTTTCAGATAATAACCGGCAAAGTAATTTTAGTCACATTTTCTCTCTCTCACCTGGTTTCGAATAAAGTGTTTTGAAAAGCGGGCACCCAACTAAACTGAATACAAATTTTATTCTATGGAATAGCGATATAGGTACTGAGCTTAGGCTTGTTCTTCGGACATTTTTATGTTTTCTGTTTCTACATAAGGGATCACTGAACGACCCTCCTCCTCTCAAGCCAGAAGGTCTAAGAAGTAAATGAGGTTGTAGTATTTTGCGGAAGATTGACTAGCCAAATGCTCACAGTGATTTACAGGCTAGCACTCCTAAAAGCATGTTATTTGTATAAACATTTGGACAATGTATCTGCTAGAGTGTTTAAGAATTCTACAATAAGTTGGTAATTGTATTACAAATTAGACAAGATGTCAAATATACTTTCTTATTTGCAATGCTTGGTAGACTTGGTGAATGTGCGAGTGATATAGTGATACAGGTAGTTCCAAGTAGCCTTGTTCCATTAGGGGACGATAGTAATGCCTCCAGTCGAACATCTTCCACTACAATCATAGATAATAAGTTACTAGATGAGGATAATTAAGTATTAGGGATCGGGGGTGCTCTAGTGTGGATGGGGTGCGGAGACACAGGCTCAGCTGAGGTGTAGCATAAATTTGTTTGGCATTCCATCAAGGGTTAAATGAGCTCCAATTGATGAACAATTTTGTGGGTGTCCTTACTGACATATTGATCTCCAAGTCCAATTGTGTGATCACCATTTTGACAACGAAAAGTTGGTATTTATATGTATCCCTATTCTTGGCCAGGTTAATTATTGCCCATCTTTTAGGCGAGGTTTATTATTGTTTTTAGTGGTCCAAGTGTGTTGGTTAAAGTACCATTTATCTCCTACTACTAGTAGGGAGGACCTGATTGTAATCCTACAATTATTTGCTTAATGACTTAACAGTGGAAGTTTTGGTACTGTTATTACGATTCCATGGTTTTTTCCCACATTATGGTTTTTAATGTAAATCAGTGTGACGATATTGTGTTTGGGCCAATTATGTTTGTTATTATTTTTATTCATTGACAGTTCATTTAATTTCCTTATTTCAACGACATAAAGAGGGAAAACATTACTTGCTTCCATTGGTAGTTTAGTGTGATTTTCCCAACATATCCTAAACCTTCTTGATAAAATGGGAAATGGACCATATTAACTAAGAGCTCATTCTTTTCAACTTCTCATAAGTACTTATCAACAGCATTTAGTACTTGTTGGTTACAAAGTCATTATTTAGTCACCTCAGAGGGTGGTGAATATAACTACTATCAAAAATTCAATTAATTTGAACACTGACTTTGATAATTAATAAATAGCGAAGTGAATATTAAGTCAAAGGCTACAACTCCAAAACATAAGTTTTAAGGCATAGACAAAAAGGTAATGATGATAGAGTTGGCAATCATAAGTGAAAGATAGATAGAAATGTACTCAAAAATTATAACTTGAATAAAATATAAAGGAGACCACACATAGTAGGTGTTGACAAAGGTCACCTTATCCAACAGGGCTAGTCTCCAACTTAGGTTCCCGCTTAAAATTTCAACACTTGCATTAACACCTTGAGTTATGATGCCTCAATGGTTACACCTCAACTTTGATAACTAGCTCAAGGTCCACTTATAAGTAGGCCTTCTTGAAGTGCACTCTTATAGTACAATTAACACGGGGTTCTCCTACTAGAACACCTACAACCTGTTCAAGGTACACCATACACTTATGAATAGGTTTCCTTAAAGTCCATCGTAGCGGTACAATAGCTTAGAGTTCTCTCACTAGAACTCCCATGATCTGCCTAAGGTACAACTATGAATATATCTACCTAAGGTACAATAATGGGCAAACAGATACTCACTTACAAACGAATCTCTTTCATTTTCAGGTCTTTTAAGTGTTTACAAGAGTTTGTAGGAACGCGATTAAATTTCAACTCAAGAATGCAAGTGAACACTTAATTGTATGAGTGATGCTCTAGTTATGTTGCTTGTTCTGTAACTACTGAGGTATTCTATTTATAAACTTCTTAAAACTTGGAAGACCATTGAAAAGGCTAACTAGCCATTAGATTTTATCCATTAGAGCTTGGCTTGTAATCTAAAATTGTATCTTTCTTGTTCAAACTCTCTAACCATTTGTTGAATGCTATTTCTGTTGTCAAACAAGTGAAGACAATTCTTGCATTTCTCCAACTAGTTTATCAGGTCAAAATTGGCTTGAAGTGCTTAGTATCTAGTCCCTTGACTGATATTTGTGAAAGTGGAAAAGAACGTTGCTTTTTCTTCAATCTTAACAGCATCCTTTTGCTACCTTTAGCCAGAGCTCTTTTCTAGGTTAGAACTTGTACTTTTGACTTTTTAGTAGATATTCAAATGCTAATTGTTAGGCTTCTTTTGGTTAATTTGAAATTTTATTTTTTAGTCCGAAGCTGGATATCTAATTTATAGATTCAAACCCTTACAACTAAAGCAAAATAAATGAAGGACGTATTCCATGATATTTATGAAGAGAATATGAACAAAAACTGAGCCATAAAATAAGTTTTACTTAACAACCTTTTGAATCTGAAATTGTGTACGTAAAAATTGTACCAATCCTTAACCAGAGTTGTTTAATTTAGATGCTTTGTTTTCTGAATTTTCAAACTTTAATGACTCAGTTAAGGCCTATATAATATTTGGAATCCCTTTGACTCTGTTGTGATGGTATAATATGACTTTTATCTAAGTTTTCCTGATCTTAAGTTATGGCTAACTGTAAACTTCTGCCAAAATTCTTCTCTTAGTTAAAAGATAGATCATTAAAGCAACTAAGTATCCTACTTAGTGCACTTTGTGTAATTGGGAGCATGACTTTGACTCTATTTTAGCATATATTGACTTCAAGAGAGTTATGACTTTAACTCTATTTACACAAACAACTCATTATCAGTAATTCACTCAAAACATAGCATTCGTAGATTAAAGTATAGTAAGTTGACTTTGAATTTGACATAAAGTTCAGAGTGAGAGAATCCATCAATCTTATCAGCACTCACAAGCATTGATTACCACTTAGTTGTGTTTCCTAATCCTAATTTTTGCACTGATTAGCACTCATCAATACTAAACAACATTACACAATACTCATTAGCACTGATCAACACTCGTTATCACTCATCAAGTATAAGTTCCTTATGATATATTGAGAAGAGCATGCACTCAATGCTAGTATCAAGCAATCAAAATGAAACACTTTTGACATCACTTTGAGTTGATTTATATTAGGCTCTATCTAGATTTTTAAAAAATCAAGATTAAAAAAAAGAATATAGAAAGACCAAAAAGGCAAGAAAAGAAAAGGCAAAAAAAGGATTTTTGAATCCCAATTCACTAATGAAAATTTGAAATTAATTTTAACCTATAATGCTACAAAGTAATCTAAAAGTCCCAATCAATTTCAACAAATGCCCTAAAGGATGATGCTATTTTAAGTTCAAAAACTTAAGAATACCTCTTAAGTCAATCCATGGAGGAATAAGTCAATAGATAAGTAGTAGAACCGTAGAAGTTTCCCCATTTCTTTTGCTAAGATAACAATAGTAGTTATTAATTAATTAAAAAAGGTCTAGCTACAAAGCTATTTTCAATGTCCATCATCAAAATTCACACCATTACACTCACACATCAATCGTTAAATGAAGCATTAGAAGTCAATAGTCATTAAGCATTACTCGTTGTCCAATGGCCACGGTAACTATACAAGAATCAGTTCACCAATCGTCAAATGTTATCTAATTGCCTTCACTATGGTGATTTGTTAGAGTATTAGACCTGCTCCTAGGCCTTCAACCATCAATTTAAACTTTTAGCTTAGTTGGTTCTTGTTACATTATATTATAGTAAGATCTAAAACCATAGTTGTCTACTTGATTTCCTTTTCGATAATTTTTATCCCCAATGCAAACATTTGCTTCTGCCGTGGGAAATAAATCCTTCCCAACCCCAAACCAACCAACCTTCACTATAGACCGCCATGACTGTCCTATTTAGATCAGCTTTTAGTCTTGAGGACCTTTCGTTCTCCATCGACATCATCACATAGCCACACCTCAGTGAGCCCTAGATGATTCTATGTCGGGTTTAAAAGCACTCAAAACATGACCATCGCCTCTATCGTCCTATCCTATTTCATTTTAGTGGTATGCATCTGCTATTCGGCCTCTTTTTCCTGGCTTTGTATTTGAGGTTGTCTGCTCGAGTTCAAGCACTGGGCGTCCTCTATGACAGTGCCTTTGATTAGTTGCTATCAAATTTTTAGGCGTTTGATCTTGTGTCTTCTCTCTCTTTGTCACATGCCCACTCCTATGGGTCTTCTTTCATGTGACCTTAGTCTAACTTATACACTGTAAACATCCCAAATGTCGTGAATAAACACCTCAAATGTCGTGAATAAACACTTAATCAAGGTAAAACGCACTATCTCAGCTAGATAACCCAATTACTACCCTAGTCATCTCTCATGACCTTCCGATGTTGTGAATCGTTTAATTCTACCTCCAAGTCCCATGATCTTTGATCAATCCATTGACTAAGTTGATAATCCTAAATTTTACTATTAGGTTCAAATTGATCAACATATTAGGTATTGGCTTTTGATAATTATTTCACACGCTATGCTTATGGAGGTGCATGAGTTATTTCATGCTTATCCCATTTAGGATTAGTTCAATAATATTTTCTTATAGCTAGCATGGCTCGATGTTTTGAGTTCAAGTGAAAGCCTGCAACTAAACAAGAAGCCCACTTTATGAGGGATTATCTTCATTAAATCAAGTTAATAATTTATTCACTACTGCTATTAATAATTCTCTTAGTAATCAAAAGTTAGTCCAATGCACCTGCATGGGCATAATGGTGATTACGAAAGTTTGATCACTGCTGCTTTGTATTTGGTGGGAATATAACTTTCAATGAATTGCGGTCTAAGTTAATTTCGCATGTAGAGAATTTAGTACTTGTGTAGATACCCTTATGCTGTTATCACCCATCATGCTTTTGTTACATCTACTCCTTCCAATTCATCACAAAACTATGACAACAACACTAACGGTGGCTACTTTAGCATAAATCCTTTCTAAGAAGCCTTCGTATTGAACGTAGTATCAGAGCCCTTCTAAGAGATAGGTTTCGAAGTCAAATCTTAACAACCCTTATATTAATTTATTAGGCAAGATTATAAGAGCCTTTGCGCAACATCCATGCTTCAAACACAAAAGACATTCACATGAGGAGTATGTTAGAGTATAAGATCTATTCGTGAGCCTTCAACTATTGGTTAAAAATTTTGGTTCAGTTAGTTATTGAGCATGATTGACTTTGTCACCAACTCCTTCTGGATCATTTGTTCAATTTTTAAAACTTTTTCGTTTATACTAATTGTCTAGTCATTTAGTGTGGACACATGGCGTGAATTGTTACATGTTTTAGCTACAATCCATAATTCATTCGAGCATAGTAGGTGCTAAATTAACCTACAACAATGCATGGAATATTGAAACAATCCACTTCCTCAAAATGAGCTCCTTCACCCCTGGCAACCAAGCAGACATTCAGTCTTGCATTACTTAATTCACCTTCTCATCATAGCCTATCAATTGTCTCCACTTCAAGATCAACCTCCAATTTGAGTGCATTGTAATCCTAGTGTTTAATCAAACTTTCTCTCAATGTCTCTAGAATGGAGCTATTATTCTCTCTCAATAATGTATTACTATAGTCACTCTGTGGAATCAATTATGGATAATTGTTTTCATAACTCCTAGAATTGTATATCTCTTGTTGTCATCATTCTAGTTGCAACCAACATGCAGTTTGAAGTGGACATCTGCAAGGGGTTCCCATAGGATAGATGGAAAGCATGCCTCGTAAAGCATTAGCTTCTTTAAATTGGTATATAATATTTGACAGTGCTTTGCTTGCTAAAAACATTTGGAGGCTTGCAAAAGATGACACTACTCTACTTGCTCGACTCCTCCAAGTGAAGTATTTTCTAGCTGGTAACATCTTTTGGGGAACTCTAGTTCTAGTCCCAGTTTCACTTGGCGGATTATCTTTGGAGTTAGAGATGTACTTAGAGTTCTTGATGGCTATTGGGCAAGGTAATTCACTTAATGCATGGGAGGGTATACTGTGTAATCGTGTAACACCCTAAGAATTATAAGTCATTTAATTTGTACTATTAATCCTATTTTAACGCAGTGGAAGGTTCAGCAGCCATTACTACTGTATTTCTCAGATGAAATACAGGGCAAACTTACTCATAATCAACCCTTTAAAAGTTAACAAGTGAAACTCTTATCATGAAAGGAAAGTTAATTAAAAACTAAACTATTTGAGCTCAATAACTTGACCATAGCAAATGATATGATGGGCACACTAATGCCCATCCCCATACAGATCATCAATACCTGAAAACATTCTGAATAGTGAGAAGGAACTCAATAATATCTATCCCTAATAGTCAAACACAATTTTAAATTCATGTCAAATGTTTGGGGGCGCGAGAGAAAAATGTTTCAAATGGTTCAAAACAAATTAGATCCCAAGCACTTTTAAATTCTTTAAAACTGTTTTTCTCCAAATTATGTGACCATCAACAAGGTTCATTTATTAGCCAACAACCCCACCAAAGAGTCTCATAGCGTTTGGTTGAATTATTTAATGGGACACCACCCTGTGGTATCCTTGCTTTACATACATTCATATACCACCGCATCTACCTGAACAACCACATGATGTAACTCAAGGAGACTATAAATATAAGGGTAAACATGCCCCAATCTCGGGAGATACTCTCCCACAACTCATCATAATATTTCACTTTAAAATTTAGGGTTTATGAATAGGTCAAATTGGTTGCTTCCAGGCCCAACGCATCATAACCAAAACTAAAGTATTTTCAAATAAATGCATTTAAAACATGAATTGCCTGAGTATAACATCTCAATCACAAAATAATATCTCATAATTCAATTCACCATGAAAATCACATATTAGTTCAAGCCTTTCACATAAGGTTCCCTTTGGAATACGACATGGCACTAATAATTTTGTAGACATCAAAAACACATTTAAAAGGCACCCATGGAGAGTTAAGCCATTGACATTACCTCGGTAATTAAGCATGGAACTGCTAGTTAGCTTGAGCTTTGATCTATATTAATGGGCCTAAATAACAAAATAGTAAGTCACAACAAGGATCAATCCTAAGTTAATTTCACAACTCAACCGACTCCACAAGGGCCAACTCCCAAAATAGCACTCCTAATCCCAAAATTTATATTTACGGCACCTAAAATAATTTTATTAATTATTTCCTAATTTATTAACCAAAATTTAAACCTATTAGCTAAAGAGCAAATATTCAGGTCCATGTTAGATTCATTCCCAGTTTCCAAATGCAACAACTTGACCTCTAGAATTGAACAAATAAGCATAATATCAAAAGGTATAGATGTGTACTACAATTTTTATTTATGAAGCAACAACATTATATAATGCTAAGGAGCCCAAAATAAGCCAACAATCTAGCTACATCACTTTCAGCCTAGCTTTCCATAGTCTTGGGAGAAAAGTCATATCTCACTCATTTTAAGTCCAAATTAAGTATTTTAAAACTTCCTCAATGCATGACTCCTACAAACAAGTATCTTTTGACTCATGTATATCATGATTCTCAACTTCAATTGTGATACTCATATCTAACTCACTAAAATTCTCAAATTCTTCACCCTCCCAAAACTCACAAGACTAACTAAAAGGGGTGGTGGGTTACCAGAAACTAGGACATCCTTAGTGACGTCCTTATGTGAGCAAGATTCAGGTGCAAGATCATGGGAAAGAGACATAGGAAGGTCAGCCTCTTGTTTTAGGTTAGGCATATTGTTATACAAATTAGACCTAGTACGATAAGAGGGCTCAAAATAATCATAAAGACTAACTTTTAGGTTTAGGAGATCCTAAACTAGAGTAAGACCTAAGCAAATTATAATCCTCCCCACTCTGATTAAAATGGTCAGAATATTCAACAATTCTCCCTTTTATAGTCTCTATCATTTTATCAGTCACGTCTTTTATCATCTTTTCAACTTTTGCACATGTAGCCTCAACATAACCACAGTAAGGACAATTATGAATATCGTGAGCGGAAGACTCACAACAATCACACAAAACAAGAGGCATATGAGAGTGAGATTGATGGTCATAAGAGTTCCTGAAGTGATCCTGGTGGTGAAGATTAGCATAAAAAACATACTCGTCATGAGTAGGGTATCTCCAGGTCCATCTAGCTTATGCAAACTTATAAGTGTCCCAAGCTATTCTTTGTAGAGATCCCAAACCTAATCTTGAGTTCTAGACAACAAGCCTAGTAAGCCTTTAGGACATATAAACTCAATATAACATCTAAATTTAGCATTCAGACCCGGCACTCTAACCTCACAAATTTTTCATTTTTCAAAACTTTGATTCAATTAAGTACGATAATCATTAAAAGTCTCAATAAATAGCACTAGAAAGGTTCGTGCTCAAATTGTTTGAAATTAAAAACTGACATTCTTGAAACTCTTTTTTAAGTTTTAAAAATTTTCCATTTTTTAGGATTTTCAATTTTCCCAAATTTTTAAAGATTTTTTTAAAGGCGGAAAAATAATCAACAACTCAAAGACATTAATTATAAACTAATGTCCAAAACAAAAACAAGATACTTAAATAATTAAGTTAACAAAATAAAATAAACTAACGAAAATAAAACTATATTACCGAGAGAAAAGAAAGACCAAAAAGACTTAAACAACAAGAAGTGACCTAAAACAAAAACATCAAATAAGCACAAACACAAAACACAAGCATCTTGCCCTTTTTCTTATTTTTTTTTTTAACACAAAAAAACAGAAAATATAAAACCTGAAACAAAACAAAAGCTAAAAATAAGATTAAACAAAAAATCAAACTCCAAATTCAGAACTCTATATAGATAAAATTCAGCACAATCACAGAGGACATGAACGTATTTTTTGAAAATTTTTCTGGACCTAGAATAGAGCAGAAAATTCAAAACAAAAAACTATTTTCAGAAATTATAGAAAATATTAGAAATGCCTAAAAATTTCACAAAAATTTACCTAGACTCTAAAAATCTAGAAGAATCTACCATAAATATTAGAACAAAAAAATCAGCCCATGTTAGCACAGAAAATTCGAAATTGAAATTGAAAACCAAGGGGAAAAAAACTGCACTTTTCTTCTTCAATTTTGCCTGTCTGCACTATTCACAGCATTGAAATTTGTTAATTCTGATTTTTTTCTCAGCAGAAATTTAATCGCTAAAAAGCAAGGCTAAATTGCTGAAAATAAAATCTAAATATAAACACTAAACAAAATGAAAAACAAAAGAAATGTAACCTAAAAACGGCTAAAACTAAATAAGTATACATTAAAAATCGGAACTAAAAAGTATGAAAAGAAACAAAAACGACTTAATCGACTAAACTACGACTTGATTTATAATCTAATTTCACAAATTTCTTCCCCGATGACAATACCAAAAACTTATTGTGATTTTCGCAAGTATACGGTTTATCGTTATAGCAATTGAGTTTGTCATCCTTAAGATGGTTATGAGATTATGTCCAAAATGGACAAAAAAAAAATGAAACTAAATACGATGGTCAGTCTTCATTTCTGATCTAACAAATTGAAGAAACAATATCAGAATAAAATAAAATAAATTCATAGAGATACTAGCAGAAGCAAACGCAACCACGAGACTCCATTAATGGTGAATACAATGCAGCTGTGAGACCCGATGACAAACAAATGAGACAAATCTAGAGATAGTAGCAAAAATCGGACAATAAAGGTGAAAGAAGAGTACCCACAGTCTCAGATTCATACTAGAACATATTGAAAGCAGGGGAAGAACTGGATTGTAAACAGTAAACTTCGGAGTAATAATGGAGCCCAAATTTCAAACTTTCTTGTTCAATTTCATTCAAAACCCAGTATTTTCTGCTTGAATTTAACAGAACTAAAATCAATGACACACTCGAGAATCTAAATTTAAATCTGATCTGGAAAAAAAAAAAAAAAACCCTGACATGAAAGGGAGCAAAATTAGCTCTATTCTACTCTAATATCTATCCTTACCAACTTGTTTTTCTAACTGATTTTTTTGGGACTTCTTATAGCCAAATTCGAACCATTTTCTATTAATTCTCAAATTAAATTTTCACCCTTCAATCTTGTAACTGCTTACACTAATTCCCTATTGATGAGGTAATTATGGTGATGAAACGGCTAAAGGTTAATGAATGGGTGAATTGAAGAATGTGAATGGAAGAGGAGAGAGAAAAACATAATGGAGGATGAGGCTGTGGATGGGGAAGTCGTGATTTGCTGGGCAAGCAGAAGAGATGAAGTAAAAGAAATAAATGAAAGAGGGTGGGAGCTGCACGTGATTTACTCGTGGAAGTAAGTGAGAAGAGGGATGGGGATGGGGGATGGGTAAGGCTCGGCTGGTCCTCGGGTCTCTGGACTGGATTGCGCCTGGGAATTGGGCCACATGCTTCTTCTATTTTTACCTTCTTCCCTTCATCCAACATTCGGTCTTCAATGAGCAAATTACTTATTTTTTCCAAATCTCCCCAAATTCCCCCAAAATAGACAGAAACATATTGAAATCTTAATTTAACTATTTATTTCGAGCACATAACAGATAATAAGAGGGTAGAAAATGATGTAATTCCATGTTGAACAATCTTATAATATGTTTTTTTGAATTAAAGTTTTATATCTTGGCTGCTCCAAGAAGATCTTCCTCTTGGTCACCTCTCTCAATCTTTAAGGTAAAACCTAAATTTTCCCTCTAAAATCTTTCTTGAAGGGCTTGGCGAGGGTTTTATTGAACTCTAGAGATATCGTAGAGGGTTGGGAATGATTTTAGATCTATTTGTGGTTTTGCTTGAGTGGTTATCATGATTTCATGCATGAAATATCAGCTAAGTCAAGACCAGAATACGGATCTGCACTAGGTACAATTTTGAAGAATAAATTGGGTTTATGTACTGGGATAAAAATTATGAAACAATTGAGAATTGCATTTTTACGAGTCTATTTTTCTATAAATTTTGAATCATCAATTTGGAGCTTAAAATGAGGAAGAAATGAAATTTCTCCCAAGATTATGCAATTCTAACCTAAAACTGACTGGGTAGAAAGATGTGAGCTTTTGAGGTGTTTTTATTATTAGTTGTGATTTCTTATAAAACAAAAGTTGTAATAGACAAAAAATAATTTCCATATTGTGCTCATATACCTCGATAGAATATTGTTATATGATGTTATGGCCTCGGTAATTTACGCTAGAGAACTAAATTGCAAAGCCTAATTGATTTATACTTCAATATTGGCTTTAGTTTGTAAATGAGCTTTTAAAATGTTTCTTAAATAATTAAAAAGTAGTATCTAGGATTCTAGGGTATTAATGATAATTATGGGACTTTAGGGGCTTTTTTGGCTTTTATGTTGAGAAATCTCAGTTTTGGGGTGCAAGATCTTTCTTAAGCTAGCCATGTTGTAACAATTTATTTTTATCGTTAGGCCCAAGAATCTAGGAACAAGTTCCAAGTTAGGTTGTTACACTTGGTCAAGGTAATGTCTATGTCCTCACTTCGCTCCGTTGTTTTTGTTTTTTTTTTTTTAATGTGTTTTGGATGCTATTAATTGATTATGTAACCTTGTATGCCAACTGGACTTTATGTGTAGAACTTTGAAGTGCGATGTGTGATTTTGTGAATTTCTGAACGTGTATTGTGGTGTTGTAATTAAATATTTATACTTAATTAGTTTATGCTTAAAAGTGGTTGTCAATTGAGGTTTTAACTAGATGGATTGGGTATGCAGGGAGCCAATCGGGCCTGTTCATAACATACTAAATCCTAAAGTGAAAGATTGGGGTGAGTTTGTTAGAGAGTGCTCCTTGAAATCAAGGTAGGTTTTCCCTGATATAGAGACAAGTTAGTTTCCACAGGTTATAGCATACGGTTATTCGGGTTCTAATAACCCGTAAGGTTGTTCAGGTTATGGTAACCCACGAGGTTGTTTGAGTTCTAGTAACCCATGAGACTTTCTGGTTGGGTCACTCACTATTAACTAAATTATATTTCTGGTTTTGAATAATGGTTGATAATTCGAAGTTTAGAGATTTTGAAATGGTTGGAAACCAACCTTATTTCGAACTGTTTTAATATTTTTCTCTCACCCTTAAATATTTGAAATGAATTTAAGTAAGCGTTTTACTATTAGAGATAGGTATTATTGAGCTTCGCCGCAGTTTTTAAATTGTTTTGTTTTCAGGTATTAATGTGCTGCATGGGGATGTGTTGTAATTGAGGCCAAAATAAAAGCTAGAGTTGAACTTTTATTAGCACTAAATAAATGTTAAGGCATTATAATTGATTAAGTTTGACCATTTGACTTGTAAACCATTGAATTGTTGACTTTGGATTTTATTTTTTACTATTTCAATAGACACCCTTTTGCTTTGTATTTCATAATGAAATACGACAATGACGTTTACTGGGTTACTTTTTGCTGCATTAAGGGTCTGTTCTTTTCGTGGGTAAATAAGGTGAGTAAAAGGGTGAAGTAGGTTGAAGTAGGTTGAGGTGGGTTGAGATAGGTTGAAGCTGGTATTTTTTTTTGAGGTGAGTTGAAATAGGTTGAAGTAGGTTGAAGTAGGTTGATGTTAGTTGAAATGGGTTGAAGTTGGTATATTTTTTATGTGGTGGGTTGAAATGGGTTAAAATAATAAGAATGTAACTAATGTGTGATAATTTATGAAGTTATCGAAACTTTGTGAAATTTTTGTTTATTCTTTTTTATTTTTTATTTTTTATTTTTTATTTTTTATTTTTTATTTTTTATTTTTCATTTTGCATTTTTAATTTTTAATTTTTAATTTTTAATTTTTAATTTTTAATTTTTAATTTTTAATTTTTAATTTTTTAATTTTTTAAATTTTTAATTTTTAATTTTTAATTTTTAATTTTTAATTTTTAATTTTTAACTTTTATTTTAATTTTTTATTTTTTTATTTTTCATTTTTCATTTCATTTTTTACTTTTCATTTTTTATTTTTCATTTTTTTATTTTTTATTTTTCATTGTTTTATTTTTTATTTTTTATTTTTCATTTTTTTATTTTTTTATTTTCATTTTCATTTTTCATTTTTTATTTTTTAATTTTTAATTTTTATTTGTAGTTTTTATTTTTATTTTTAAATTTTTATTTCTTATTTTGTTATTTCTTATTTCTTATTTTTATTTTTTATTTTTTATTTTTTATTTTTTAATTTCTTGGTTCTTATTTTTTATTTTTTATTTTTAAAATTTTTAATTTTTAATTTTTAATTTTTAATTTTTATTCAAAAAATAAAAATTAAAATTAAAAAATAAAAAGTAAAAAGTAAAAAATAAAACAAACAACGTAGAAAATACAAAATAAAAAGTAAAAAATGAAACAAACAACGTAAAAAATAAAAAATAAAAAATAAAAAATAAAAAATAAAAAAGAAAAATAAAAAAGAAAAAATAAAAAGTGAACAATTAAAAATAAAAATTAAAAATTAAAAAATAAAAAATAAAAAAATAAAGAAATAAAAAATAAAAAAATAAAAAAAATAAAAATAAAAAATAAAAAAATAGAAAAATAGAAAAATAAAAATAAAAAATAAAAAAGAATGAACAAAAATTTCACAAAATTTCGATAACTTCATAAATTATCACACATTAGTTTCATTCTCATTATTTTAACCCACTTCAATCCACCACATACAAAATATACCAACTTCAACGCACTTCAATCTACATCAACCCACTTCAATCTAGTTCAATCTATTTCAACCCACCTCAAAAAAAAATACCAACTTCAGCCTACCTCAACCTACCTCAACCTACTTCAACCGACCTTACCCTTTTCCCCACCCAATGTACTCACGAAAACAGCAGGCCCTAAATCCCATATGATACTTTACAAATTATTAAAATTATGAAGGGAGTGGGTTGAAGTTGGTTGAAGTGGGTTGAAGTAGGTTGAGGTAGGTTGAAGTGGGTTGAAGTTGGTATTTTTTTTTTCAAGTGGGTTAAAATAGGTTGAAGTAGGTTGAAGTAGGTTGAAGTTGGTAAATGTGGATTGACCCACGAAAAGAACAGGCCCTAAATAGGATAAAGATTAGAAAGAAAATGAATTTGAATTTACGGGGCATCGAGATGTGGATAAGGTCACTACCAAAAATCATCGAATTTTCCACTGTACTTTCCCACTGAAAAATTACAGTAGTAAATTTACCACTGTTTTCACACTACATTATATTTCCTACTGTTTTTCCATTGTTTTAATTGTAGTGGAAAATTTTTTACTAAATTCCCACTAAACTCCCACTAAACTCCCACTGTCTAATATATAAATTGTTATTTATATTTTTTAAAAATCTTATTTCCTACTAACTTTCCACTAAATTAGAACTTTTTAAAAATTTTCCACCCCATATTATTTTTACCTACTTTTTTTTTATCTCAACTCCCAAATCCCACCAATTCTCAAAAGTTGAATTTTAATTTCCCCCCAACTGATCAAGACACCCCCCACCAAAAAGTCACGGCACCCCCTCCCCCCCACCAGAAAGCCACAGCAAACTTTATCAAAAAAGAAAACAAACAGGGCTAAAGGTCTAGGAAAGTCACGACTCACGAGCACAGCCCAAAACTCACCCCCCTCCCTTCCATTTGCGCTCACTCAAGCCCTAACCCTACCAGATTGCAGCCGTTCCCGCTGCCCCACCCCCATGGCTGACGGTTGGAGGTCGCCGGTTGGAGGTCATCGATTGCTACTTGGTTTCGTGCGGTTGCTGCTGGGTTTTAATTAGTTGGCTCTACTGCTCGGGTCCTTGGTCTTATTACTCGGGTCAGAGGCTGCTCGGTCGTCGGTGCTGTTGCTGTAGTTGTCAGCTCTGTTCTGGTGGCTGGTGGGCTTCTCTGTGCTCGGTGGCTACTGGGTGCCCAACTGGTGCTGTGGCTCGTGCCTTCATGGGCTCAACTCAGTAAATCTCTTCTGTTTTTCTCTAATATAGTTTAATTAGTGTGATGTTTGAATATGTATCGTCAATGTTGCTTCAATTTTGCTTTCGAAGCATTGATTTCATCTCCTGCTTTGATTTCATCTCGTTTCTCACTTTCTCGTTCTGAACTTGCTTTGATTTATCAGTTCAGCACCGCCTTCTAGTTGCAAAGCTCAGTAAAGTTGCAGATCTTCACGCTTCTCTTGGATATTTGGTAAATCATGTTTGAGTATTGAAACTTGGGTCACAGTGTGCTTCTTTCTTTAAAAAAGTGGACTCTACTTTAGCGCTCATGAGTTTTTCTTTCTTTACGAACTGTTGCTAGAATCTGTTTATATATGGGCTAGTGCTTGGATAGTGCTTCATTAATGATTCTATCATGGAAGGAGACGATACATCTAGCAATATGAGCTTGCTCAAGAGGATTAGGTCATACTACTTTTTGGCTTAGAAACTTGGCTGATCTGACCAAACTCAAGCTGATGGTTTGGTGTCAAAGATTTGGTGGACTTGATCATCGACAATCCGACATACTTATTCGTTAAACTACTAGAAGGAAGACATGGCTTCGTATGTGATTTCCTTGATTCTATTGGATATATGTTCATGTCCCTTGGGCAAGCTGGCTGTAACAGGAGACCACATCCTTAACTATTCAAATCCCCTCCCTCAAACACACGTATTATAAATTAAGGGGAAGAAAATGATTGTAGCTTATTATATGAGAAAATTTAAGAACCTCCTCAGATATCAGTTCGCTTTTGGGGATTGATAACTCCTTGAATTGATTATTGTTGACTTGTGTCTTTCTACGAGCAAATTGAGATCCCCACTCCCTACTTTTTGCATCTTATTCTTTAGCTGTACCAAACTCATTATTGTATGTTAACAAGTCTTTGATGACTAGGTTGTCCCTGTTGTATCCATGCTGACTCCTAACCAGTTTGAGGCAGAACTGTTGACTGGTTTAAGGTATCTTTGCCTTTTATGATACTGCTATTAAGCAATGTGTTTCTTGAACTTGAATATCGTTTCTCTAGCATTCCTCCATCCTTTGTTGGGTTGCTTAGTTTTCTATAAGAGGAAAAAAGATTTGCGTGGCTTCCCTTTTCCATTTTTGATCTCCATATGGTAAAGTGGATCCCGACTCTGTGGGAAGGTTATTGAAGAATGTCAGAAATCACTTTTTTTTTTTTTTGGGTGTTCCGATTGAGATATTTTATAAACCTAGGATCCAGGATTGCGAGTGTTTTCAATTTTCCCAAATGTACTGCAAGACTGCTTGTGTATGTCTATTGTGCATTTATACTGTTATGTTGGTCCTTTGATCTGGTGTGCAGTGATGCTTTTTCCTTGCAGTTTTACTTTGTGTAAGCTCTTGTCATGTTTTAGAAATTCATGTTATACGAATATAAATTGAGATCAATTATCAAGATTTGTAAAGCTTGAAATAGTTTAATGCCCTCAGGATTGCGTCAGAACAAGATGGCAGGGAAGCATGCAACAAGCTTCATGCTGCTAGACCTTCAAAGGTTTTTTTTAAATTTAATTTCTTCCCCCCCCCCAGGGTGGCCTTGACCCTTGAACCCCTTGTTTGAATGTTATGCTTATCTATACTATAGTATTATCTGCATGTTTTGTGCCTGGCGTAGTCTACGTAATGCTGCGTGTGCGTGCATACACGTATGTGTGTGTTGAAAGGGGCATCGTTCTTAAATTTAAGTTACACTCTCAATATGCTTTCAAGTGCTAAATCTTAGAGGCATCCAGAAAGTGTCATTTTCTTTATCTTGGATATTTGGTGTTTGGGGCCTCAGGATGCTAATTGAGCTGATAGAATTTGTTATCTAATTGATTTGGGACTTTTGGCTGAATATCCAGGGAACTTGGGAAGTTCTAATATGTTGTTGGTTGGATTTTGTGATTGCAAAACGAACATATTTCTTTCTCTACCTGCAAGTGAAAGAATCCAATGTAGTATATGTCACCTGAGAGTGAAGGGACATCATTGATGGTTGGAGTACATATTGCGTCCTAGCAATTTTGAGATTTTGAAATTCATTCTCACAATTCTTACATCAAATTCTCGTATTAACTATTTTCAAGAATATTATGTTGTTTTATCAAAAAAAGAACATTACGTCGTCGTACTTTTGATTTTGAAACAATTTATACATACATACATATATAGAGAGAGAGAGAGATTTGAGGTCGTTTAGGTGCATGATCATCTATGTCACCTTGAAGGCTTTTATTTATTTTTTTTTTGGGTTTCATTGTCTTTAAAAACTAAGCTCGAAATAATGATGACTTCTTGTATACTCTTTGAAATAATTGAAGCGAAAATAAAAGACATGACCTGACTAAGACCCCTAATTCTTTTTTTGTTGTTTCTTTTTTATTTAGGTGTCTTGTGTTTGTGTTTTTAGCCCTCCATTTGATTCTCCAATAAAGAGATATAGAAAGAGAAACAAGAATTACTATTGCAAGTTCTCTGTGATTGTATTCTGCCTTCACCTTAAGAAAAAAAGTGTGAGGTTTTCCTTTTTCCTCTCTTCTTATTAGCTACTGCTACTGTACTTGCATGCATTCATTGATACAACTTCAAAAAGTCACTACTCTCTCTCTCTCTCTCTCTCTCTCTCTCTCTCTCTCTCTCTAGGTGAGTTTCAGAGGAGTTGTAAAATAGCTCAAATATACAAGCACAAACGTTTCAATGGCACTCCCTTATGAAGACCATCATTCCTAGTCTCCCGCCACCTATACCGGTGATAGATTCATTGAGTGAGGGTGAGGATGGTGAGGAAGATGATAATGATGATGGTGGTGGTGGTGGTGGTGTGGATGAATGATATTTGGGTTTGAATGGCCTATCTGTGCACCTAAGTGAACCTTCTTTTGATGGTTGGATCAATGTTTATATATTTTGATACTCATATGCATCTCTAAAATTTAGCATTTTGTTGTTTGGGACTCTCTTTGGCTTATATGTTATTTAGTACTCATATGATATTTGGATTTAAATGACCTATTTTGTTAGTTGGGATCGACTCTATTTTGTAATGTAAGTAAGCTTAGTACAATCATGAAGGAACCTGTTGGTTGGTACATTCGAATGTGATTAATGCACCGGTGATATTTACAGTACATGTGTTTTTATTTGACAGGAGCATATATGATGTATTGTTTAGTATTACGTTAACATGTGTATGTACATGTACCTATTTGTACAAATTTTTGATTAAATTGTTGATGATTTTTCCCACTGTTTTTCCCACTGTAAATCTAATCATGAAATTTTTTCACTATTTGCCCCTGTTATAACTGCAGTGGAAAATTTTCCACTGTCAATGGCCCAGTGAGAAATTTCCCACTACATTCTTACAGTAGGAAATTTCCCACTGCATTGATGATAGTGGGAAATTTCCCCACTGAAGTACTCTTCGTGGAAAAAATCTTCAACGCGGAGCTGCAGTGAGTGAACAGTGGGAAATTTTCCCACTGTATGTACAACCAGTGGAAAATGGCTTTTTCCTGCCTCACTTTTTCCCACTGGAATTTGTAATGGGAAAACAGTGGGAAATGGTCATTTCCCACTGAACATTTCTTATTTCCTACTGAATTTACAGTGAGAAAATCGTTGATTTTTGGTAGTGGCTAGGTAACTTCATTACTATTCTATTGCAAGTGTGGAGCACACGAAATCACTTTATTTTTGCTATACCAAACTGGAACCTTGCTACTCTTAATAGTTGGGCAATCTTCTTTATCAAGATTCAAGAGTTACCACTGTTGCGAGAAACAGAAGGCTCTGTTGGTGTCTGCATCGAGCTATTTGGCACCCCATATGATGCAGACACTCTTACACTGAATTCCGAACCTGGACGTGTTAGGGATTCAACTTACGAATGGGATTCTGTTATCCGTAATCGTACGAGAATGTGGTGATGGCGGGTGCTCAACAGGGACAAAGTTTGCTGGACCTGAACTGGAAGGAGCTAGGGGTTGTTTATTCGGAATCAAATGTGCTCAAGATGCAGGGATCAGTAATGCCTTGGTGGAGGGTGATTGCCTATGACTGTTTACGCAAGCTCAAGAAGAACGTTATCCTAGGGGTTGTTTGTTTTGATTTTCGCTCTTGGTCTTTTGTTAAGAGATGAGTAATAACGTTGCTCGTGATTTATTACATGTGCAACCCTATTCTTTTTGTAAGAGGCTATGGAAGGATGATGCCACGAAAAGCAATAGGGCATTTGAGTATCTGACACATGTTTTAGTTTATAGATTCTAATTTAGTGTTGCTTCCCCCCCCCCCCCCAACCCCTTGATCTTAAAAAATTATTCCAAAACAGTTGAATTCTTCGGCAATAGGTAGAAAAAACATGTTGATTTCTATAAATCCATTAGATGAACCTATGATTATGAATTTCCTAGCCCAATTTTCCATCATGTGGTAGGCTGAGATTAATCCACATCATCCCGTTCACATACAGGTACTAACAAACATTTAGTTCTCATTAGGTACATATTTAATCTATAAAACAGCAGCTAAGGGACTTTCCCAAAAGAGGTGCAAATATGTTTCTTGTAGACTCCAGCATAAAGGGCACTTGGGGTCCAAGTCAGATGTCCATTTGATTAATCTGGATGCAACTGGCAACCTTCATGGCACCACACGGCACACAGTAATAAGACCCTCATTTGTGTTGGACTATTGTTTTCCGCAAATTTCTCCATCTAATGCCTATATTTCGTTGTGATGCCTTGCTTATCTTTCTATATAAGTTCCCACAGTAAATTAATCTGATCGGACCGGTTGATCTGACTGATTCATCCTTGAACTAATTAGTTGCTCGGCTTGGAGATACGATTCAACCTGGCTATTGGTCAAATCGGTCAAAGTTTGGTCAAATCGGTCAAACTGGTAAGAAGAACCGTTGGCTGTAACCAATAAACCCGCTTTTTTTGGTTGATTTAATAAAATTGACCACCGCATCATGCTTGGCATTGCATACCACAAAACGATTGGAAGGGAAGATGGGGTTGCTGGCGTCAGGTCAAATACAGCAATGGCATGCATGGCCTTTCAAAAAGGATTCAGATCCACTTGAAACTAAGGTTCCGTTTGGATCTTGAAAATTTTGGTGGAATAAAAAAATTTTTAAAAGTTATTTTTTTTCTTTATGTTTGGTTTAGAGAAAATCACAGAGAAAAAATATGGAGGAAAGTTAAGTGAAAAAATTGTTAGAAATAAGTGATAAAATTTTCCTCATAAAATTATAAGGAATGTTTCAGGAAAATTTCTAACCTCCTCCAACCTCACATTGGTTAAATGATATCAAGATGATTCAAGTAGTTCATGAAGATTCAAATTTCTCATATAAATTCTTGTATTTTTTCTTCAATTCAAACAAGAGAAAAAAACTCATTTTCTCCCTACTTGTTTTCCTTAACATTTTTTTCCTTCAACTTTTCTTTTCATCAAATTTTCTAAGAATCAAACGGAGCCTAAAAGATGATGGGAGTTAAAGAGAGAGAGATAGAGAAGCAAGAAAGGGTGGAAGAAAACAATGAACCATGTCCATTTGTGTGAGTAAGAGCATATTAAAATATGACTAAAAAGTGGATTGAGACTAGGGACGGTAGTGGATCCTGAACCCGATCCATACTCATTAGACCTAACTCAAATTAGGGTCTGGGTTCAATCAAATGATACCCAACAACTCTTAAGCGGGTCTAGGTCTAAGGGATGTATGTCGGCTCTGGGTTTGGGTTTGAAAACTTCAGATCCAGATCCAACTAAAGACTCATTTAAGACCAATAAATTTTTTTTTTAAAAAAAAGTGACAAATAAAATTGGATAAAGTAACTCTTAATCAGTAAACCCTAAAGTTACTTTGCTTAGTGCCGGTCTCAGAAGCATAACTATTATGTTATGTTTGTGGACATTGTTTTTGTGGTTTGTACTAAAATATTATTTTTAGTGTGTAACACGTAAGTAACACTTAGCTATGGCATATGTTGCTAGAATATTTTTTTATTAAGGTAGTGTTTGGTTAAAAGGAAAATGGTTTTTCCAGAAAATCATTTTCTGTGGAAAAAGATTTTCTAAGAAAAATTGATTTTCATGTCACATTTTCCGTTGTTTGGTACAAGATAAATCATTTTCCATCCAAAAGATGAAAATGTCAACTGAATTATTTAAATGACGAAAAATATTAATAGAATGGTTATAGTTGAGATAAATATTGATCAAATAAATGAATTTTGAGATTAAAATTCATATTTGAGTTTTTTTTTTTCAATACTTCCTCTCGGATAATCAAGTTTCGACTAAACCGTTGAAATTATTTTAGTGGCGAAAAACATTTTTTGGAAAAATCACTTTCCCCCCAACCAAACACTACCTAAATATCACGTCTTTTAAATTCAATTATTTGTATTTAGAATGTGGTAATTCATGTTGGAATATGAAAAAAATAATCTTTAATATGAAAAACAGTCCAGGATCCGTTTAGGATCCATAGACCTGTTAGACCCACGGATCTAGGTCTAGGTCCCGTCTTTGTAGACCCAATGGGTATGCAGCGGGTCTGTGTCCAGATTTTAAAAAATTAAATAGGCTTGGGTTCAGATGGACTAGACCCATTGTCATCCATAGTTGGGATTGGGAAGTGATGTGTTAGAGTTGTCCCCTTTCTTTTAAATAGACAGAGGCAAGAAAGAGAGCAGAGCGAAGAAAGTTAGAAATATAGTCAGGGGGAGAAGAAGCATTAGGGATTTGCTTGCTTTGGGCTAATACAATCATGTTCATGCTAATATTTGGACTGAAATTATAATATCTTCTCACTTTTTGTTTTTACAATTTATAAATTGGTTTTGGAACCTATTAGGTCATATTAATTTAACCCAGATCGACGATGATTTAACGAGTCCAACCAATTAACCCATTGATTCACTCTTGTGGACAGGTCAACTACCGATCGATTCTCTTAATATTACTGTAAGTTGCCCATTTCTTTGTGAGTTTCCATGCCAAGGATCTTGTTTGCGCAGAAGTAGCCTATGGAGTGATCTTAGAAATTTTGATATGGAATGCTTCAGGAATCCATTTCCTCAGTATTTCACTTTTCCAATTTCCCCTTCAATGACTTTGCTGACTTCTAGAGGCTCACTATCACCCCTTGCTCAATTACGGGGCCTAAAGCAAGTCATTTACAAGCCAATGAGAAGAGGAGTCTTGGAGTAACGGTAAGGTTGTTTCTGTGTGATCACAAGGTCACGAGTTCGAGCCGTGGAATCAGCCACCGACAAAGTCAGGTTAGGTTGTTTACAATTCATCCCTTGGGGTGCGGCTCTTTCCCGGATCCTGCGTGAACGCGGGATGCTTGTGCACCGGGCTGCCCTTTTAGTATATTTGGCCGAGTTCTTTACATTTAACTGGCATCTTCCATGTAGGGAAGTGAAGAACTTTTTGGCTCCATAAAATCAATATTGCCCTCTGGGCAGTTTTTTCCTTCTAAAGATTTGAACCCAAGGCACTTGAGAGTTGCAACAGGAAACAGTAAGAACTGAGAAGCAAGAGCTCCAAAAGCAGAGAGGAGCTATAACAGAGCAAGCGAACAAAATCTGCATAAACTAGTCACGAATCTTTAGTCATAAACCTAACCCAGTTATGTCAAAGCCGTTTCAGGGCACTTAATGTCATCATCAATTGCTGAAACTATTTACATTTGGTCCATTACAGAAAAAATAACATTTTCCAAATCCAAATCTAATACCCCAAAAATCTCGCCACTACTCACTAGGCGGGATGTGAGGGATCTGATGTAGCAGCATTATCCATGAATTGCAAAATTACAGAAAGATTGGTTCCGATTGACCCTAAATTTAAAAACAATATACTACCTATTACTCTACAAAAACAAAGCAGAGAGAGCTTGTATGACCAAGCCAATCATCATAAAGTTGAAACAAAGTCAGCTCCAAATGCAAAAGTAGGCTAGAAGTAAGGCTCAAAGCGCCAACTGAAACAACAGAGGTAAAATTTCATAGTTCACCACATAAAATCTAGCAAAGCAAAACTGAAGATAGATAGTGGCCCGTAAGACTACTCCATCAAGCTTTAAACCGTTCATAGAACCTTGCCTTTTCTATTGAGGTTTGGAAACGACCATGGCCAAACTTGGAAGATGTATCAATAAACTTCAATGAGACCTGCTCCAAAGCAACCCTAGAGGTCTGCTTCACCAGTGACTGCCTCAAGGTAACAACGTGTTTCTTTGGACCAACACAGCAACCCTTGATGAGAACATAATCTTCCTTCACTACACCATAATGAGGGAATCCTCCCATGTTATATCCTTTTCAGTCCTACATTTTTGGCAGAAGTTGGGACAACACAACAAGATAGCGAAAATTAGCAACACAAAGACCTCAAAGGGGAAAGAAAGGATAGCGACCACATATAAACTCTCAAATATGTGGTTCAGGACAGGTCAAAACTAGTTGATTGAAAATTGGCGTCAGATCAGGTTCATCATTCATGCCAAATCACTTCAGCTTTGATTCACATATAAACCTGCTGTTGCCTTTTCCAATGAGCTTGTGAACCACAGAATCAAAACTAGTCGGGCAGATTACTGTTTGCACCAACTTACTCAGCTTTGAACCCGGCTAACTCTGGATCAGATCAAAATGGAGTTGCCAGATATCACTTCCCAAGGTAATTCAAATCATGGAGAATCAGTCTCCCCAGATTCATCCACTAGAATATTCAGCCAATTGACACTGAAAAATGATGACACCATAGAATTTAAGAGCAGTAAAAGGACAAAACCTATCATAATCTGTCCGAAATGTGAATCTTGACCAGCCTTCCCAAGTTTGTAGATTTTCTTATTCATCTCAGTACGATGATGGTAACCATCCTGCCCTGCCCTAGCAACTGCGTAAGATACCCTAGCTGGATGCCAGGCCCCAATACAAGCAACCTTCCGAAGACCACGGTGGGTCTTGCGAGGAAGCCTTGTTACACCCCACCTGGTCACCACACCCTCGTAACCTTTTCCTTTATTCACGCCGATAATATCAATCATCTCATCCTTCTGGAAAACAGCATCTACAGGGACCTGCTTCTCAAAAAGGCTATAAGCATAATCAACTTTCTGGCCTACATTTCCGCCATTAACCTGAATCTCCATCAGATGAGCCTTCTTCTGTTTCAGTCCCTTCATCTTTCTGATCTGGATGTCACACATACATAATAAATAAGCAGACATACAGAGTAATTTCAGAAACATTTAGACCAGTGAGTTCAATACTTAAGCACAAATGCAGCAGGAACATAAATAGATAAATGCAACAGAAAACAATCAATTAACTCTTGCATAAGACAAATTAATTCTTTTCCTCTAAACTAGCTGATGGTTGAGATACTTCAAATCTGAGAGCCCCTGGAAGACAGTTAGGTAAGTTTAACTTAAGCTACTAACACTAATGAAAAGCTCATCCATGGACAGATAAGCTAGATGAACATCAAATTGCAACCAGCATGCAGCAAAATGTAAACTCTTACTCTCTTAGAGATAACAGGATAAGACCATGCACTAGTCATCAAGAGCAGCAGCCCTACCATTAAAATCTTTTTTAAGAAAATAAAGAATTGTAAGAAGCCATAATTTTAGGTCAGAGCTTACTTGAATATGAGCCAAAACACGAACTACTGTACAGTATTTTTTCATTTTCTCTAACTGGGCATGTGTGTCCTTTTTACCATCCTCAGTTTTAAACTTCTTAGTGTACTTGGTAAAAGCTTTCTTTTTAGATTTGCCCCAATTCTTGTAGAATGTCCTCTTCACTTCCTCATTGAGATGCTGAGCCCATACAGTACCCAAGCTACGCAGGCGCCGGGGTGTTTTGACATAACAACAACACCTACTCCCAACATTGGTGGAACTTCTATGACTGTAACTGCCTCACAAGTCTCCTTGTGCAACTCTACAATAGACATTCACAGAGAAGACCAGAAGTAGGGTCAGCAAAAAGATACATATAACAGTACACTTCGTAAATTAGCAAGTCAAGCAAAAGCTGCAATAAACTCTCTTTAAAGCTTTAATGAGTCGCTTTAACTGAAGCATTTAATGGTTAAACACAACTAATAGCAATTACTGTAACCTCACAACCATCGATGCTCTCCTCAACCATCTATATCAGTGTTTTTTTGGTGTGTGCTCAAAGTCGCTGCATTCCAAGCAAATTTGAGTTAAATTTATAAAATTGTTCATGCAATCTACCTATGTTAGTTAACCGATAGCAATTTATGGTGACTTTCATCCAAAATGAGCAACCAATGACCAAGGGGATAAGGGATGAGAAAACTCATCGGCTTGAGGGCTCATTCTTGATTTGCTATCTGTGTACTTTTGAGTAAAAAGCCAGTGGAAACTCGAATGCATAACACTCTAAACAATTCAAGTTAGAATGCCATTCCTTGTTTTTTTTGGGTCAGTACGGTAAGCTACCCACAAATTAGGCCCTTGTGGGGAGAACTTAGTGGGCTGTCCACAGACGGCACCGAGCTCAACAGGGAGCCTCGCCTGAAAAGTAACCAAGCCCACAAAGGTTGCTTGTTCCTGCAAATGCCCAAAACAACGGCCCTTTGTGCATCATGGGACTTGAAACGATGAAATCAAGATTGTAACCTTTGCCAAAGTTACTTTGGTTTGAGTAACAGGCCATTCTTGTATGCAAAATGATTTGTACATTCATTTTTGCAGTACATATCAACAGAAACCAAGAGTTTTTCACTTCAATATTTCGGAGGGAAAAGAGAATAAAGAGAATAGCAGTGGTCTCAAGTCATGTATCAAGCCTTTGTCACAACTTATTCTCCTAAGCTTTTTAAAGCAAAGCAATCTACAAAAAGAATCACATCTTCGCTTTTCAGGATTGTGGCATGTCATGTTCGTCTATCATGTCCATGTTTGCACTTAACAGCATTAGCAT
The DNA here is from genome assembly GCA_029747015.1 of Carnegiea gigantea. Classification (NCBI taxonomy): domain Eukaryota; kingdom Viridiplantae; phylum Streptophyta; class Magnoliopsida; order Caryophyllales; family Cactaceae; genus Carnegiea; species Carnegiea gigantea. Next base: position 323,893 of record JAKOGI010000888.1, on the reverse strand, counting down.
TCGCTTGTAATGCACAGAAATGCCTCCTCTTGCATCAATCAAACTATTTTAAGGTACAAGCAATTTGGTTTATGTCATCTGAATGGAGATACTAGTAAAAAAGAAAATACATAAGGTAAACTACTATTATTTTAACAAATAAGGATTTACTCACTAGATCCTGGCTTCTCCACTTCTCTTAGTACGTGAGTCATTCCAGCTTTGTAGCCTAGGAAAGCAGTTAGCCGACAAGGCTTGGACCAATCATCTTTGGGGAAGGCTTTCACTGCGAATCAGGCGCAATTAAAAGAATAGGAAGTATAAATAGAATCCAAATTAAGAACAGATAACAGCTTGTTGCAAATTTTTCCTCCAAAAGATCAAAGTACGAGAGTGCAATATTGCATGTGTTGCCCATGCCACATGCAAGGAATTACACCATAAAGCATTACTATAGGTCACAATATCAGTAAGACCAAAAAGTAGGAACTACCAATCCCACAGACATCACTGACAAAGCTGGCAGCAACACATAACAATATTTAAGATGGCTTCAACTGCAGCAAACAAGGCTGACTAGTACCTTCTGAAGAAACTCAAGTTCATTACCAGCAAACAATTCTGGAAGTCAGTTTATCATTAGCATTATCTGGTTACCTGATTTGCTAGACAAAAGTAGTTAGACCACCATACATACAAAACACAATATTAAGAATCACATTGAAGAAGCAACTTTGACAGAATATGCCAACATCAAATCAAAGCAAAATGTTAAACTTCAACTGAAACATTGTTATGTCTTCCAGGTAACAAAGACAAGTTGTGATTACTTGTAGACTTCAAAAACTAGCAATTCAAACAAACCTTTTCCTCTATGATGAGCGGCTCTTTTCCTGGGCAGAAACCCTAAAGAGCCATGTCTTGGATGTTCAAATTTCCGATGAGACATACTTAGTGTTGTTTCAACAGCCTGAAAATAGGCAACACATTTTCATGACTCAAAGACAAACATTAATAACAGCAAAATGCACTAAAAAGAGGAAACCTGATTTAAGCCAAGTGCATAACTGGACAACAAAAACACAGCTCCAATATAGCTACTTCAAAAATCAACCAGAGACAGTGGGAAGAATACATAATCTCAGCAATCAAATGTAGAGCACGCTGGTTCAATTTTAGCAAAAAGCCTCCATTCAGCAGAAAACAATGTGCCATTACACGGCAAATGAAGAAATTAGAGACACTGCACTCCACACAAAGTCAAAATGTAATCTAGCTGATCATCTTTGTTTTCCCTTCAGAAGGATATAGTCCGGTAAGGCTCCATTTGGACTTTGGAAAATTTGATGGAAAAAAAAAATTGGAAAAGTAACGTTTTTTTCTTATGTTTGGTTTAGGGAAAATCACAAAGAAAAAAATGGAGGAAAATTAGGTGAAAAAATGTTAGAAACAAGTGATAAAATTTTCCTCATAAAATTGTGAGGAAAGTTTAGGAAAAATTCCCAACAGAATTTCTAACCTTCTTCAACCTCACACTCGTTAGAACATGATGCATGTAATTTATTCACATTTAAATTTTTCATTCAAATTCTTGTATTTTTTCCTCAATCCAAACAAGAAGGAAAAAAACTTTCTCCCTAATTTTTTTCTTCACATTTTTTTCATTCAACTTTTCATTCTGCCGAATTTTCTGATGACCAAACGAAGCATAAGATAACCCAATTTTCCAGTTGAAATAATAATAACAGTAAACCAGTTCAGCATTACTTTGGGACGAGAAAATCAGAGATGTCACAATGTCAAAATCTTTTTTTAAATTTTTTCCAGATAAAAACCGTTCAAATAAGACTTTGCATGTAGGACTTAGATCGTAAAACCAAAAACCAAAATTAATGTTTGCCATGCAAACAAAAAGAGTAGCCAACAGCTCCATGATGAGACAAAGTACCCCAAACCAAAGGCCTATGGCATACAACATGCCAATTCTCAGTGGCTCATTTTGTGTTTCTTAACATAAACCCATAGCGGGTTTCCAAGAACAAGCCCTTCAGAGACTCCAGCCTTGATTACTCACCAAATTTTACTCTTTAAGGGGTCACTTCTATCATCATCTGGAAACTGGGGGCACTACCTTCTTTGCAGTGGCCAGTTTTGGATAGTAAAATTATATGCAAATACTTGAACATAGCCAATGAAGTTTGAAAATTTTAATTGTTTTGAAGAAATCAATCAAATTTGTGGTCAAACTAACCGATTAACTTCTGAATGGATTATACAAAATCTAATCACTCCTAACAAGTTTGACCAATTAACGTCAATACAAGCATGAATAACTTATGTCAATTGGAGACAGGGGAGAAATCAAGCATTAAGGCTTTGTTTGGACCTTGGAAAATTTGATGGAAAGAAAAAAAAAATAAGAAAATTACTTTTTTTCTTGTGTTTGGCTTAGAGAAAATCACAAAAAAAAAATATATAGAGGAAAGTTAGGTGAAAAATTTGTTAGAAACAAGCGATAAAATTTTCCTCATAAAATTGTGAGAAAGTTTGAGAAAAATTCTCAACCTCATCCAATCTCACATCACTTAGATAAAATCAATATGATTTAGGTAACTCATCAACATTTAAATTTTTTATCGAAATTCTTATATTTTTTCCTCAATCCAAACAAGAGAAAAAAAACTCATTTTCTCCTCACTTTTTTTTCCTTCATATTTTTTTTCCTTCAACTTTAAACAGAGCCTAAGAAAAGGGGATTAAAAAATAGCTATTAAATTTATAGTACAAACAGCACTAGTACTGCGAAGCTTAAAATTCAGTCGAAGGACGTGTTCCGTAATAGAGGTTGAAGTAGAGGTTAGTGGTTTGTAGTGGTCAAAATGGTGTGGACCACTACTTAAAGTGTTCGGTAAAGTAGTGAATGAGATAGTGGTTAGAGGTTTATTTAGTGTTTTTTAAAAGCTAATCAAAGTAGCTTTTAAGGACCTCTACCTGGTGGTTGCATTACAAATTACAAAATTCTTCTTTTGATTTACTAAAAACCTTTATTTATTGTGTTCTTTTTAGTTATTTTATATAAATTTGCTACTTCAACAGGTACCTTTACCAAACGCATTTATTTTAAATCGCTAGTTGAACCGCTAACCACTAACCACTAGTGGGTCACAATTAATCGCTAGTAAAACCACTAACCGTTACTAAAACAGCTAATTTTACCGAACACGCCCGAAATCAATACATAAATATTGAAAGAGGAACAAAATGCTCAAATTTTCTGAACATCGAAAACTTTACCGCTGGAGATCTAATAAGAATTGCTTTGAATGCCACAATAGAATAGCAGCGCAAGAAGAAAATGAAACAGTGTTACCTCGAAGACCTTAGATTTACGAAAATGAAGCAGCCACAACAGAGAGCAAAAGAACCCTTGCTGAGTGAAGATTTCCAAGGTTTTAAATTAAGCCTTTCACTGGGATTGGACGGATGAGATGACTTCTCTTCGAGTAAGTCTATCAATTGCATCCGTCCATTCAAAACCATACGGCTGTTACGGTTTTCCTGCTTGTTTGGCAGGCCCTGAATTCCCGGGTCAAAATCGGATTGGGTCAAGCATTCGGCTCGGCTCAAATATATGAGCTCGTTTGGTGGGCTTACATAGGTTTATGGTGGTATTTGGGACAGCCAGGCAGGCAGGTCTGGGTCGTCTGAAATGAGACCTCTTAAATAACAATAAAAAAGTTCAATTTTAAATCCGATCACCTTTTGTTTGGGTTGATTCCCATTTAGTTTATTTTAAAAATGTTCACATATGTGGGTAATCACAATAAAAATTAGTAATAATATTAAAATTTTAGAAAATTTGAAAATTAAACTTTGTGAAGATTCAAACATAATAAATGAAAGCTTTGCAATTTTTAATACCATAACAATAATAAATCCTCAGCCCAACAAAGTTGACTTCGTAGCATAGCCAACTGTTAAGTATTAACCACCACCACCACTACAACCCCACCAAAATTGCCGCTAGTCTTAGCACAACCATCCCCCCCTCCCAAAAAGAATTGCAAATGCCAATGAATTAATCCCTAAAGCCACCAAGCACAAGGACTGAAGACAGACAAGGAAGCATTGTAGAGGATCTCCAACCACCATTGGACGCCTTTGACGGTGGATCGTAGTTGTTGCTACAATTGAAAGTGAGAGGAGAGACAAAGTCTAGTTGGTGGTGGTTAAGAGCAGAGACAAAGTTCGGTTGGTGGTGGTTAGGAGGAGAGATTAGTTTCCGTGTCCAAGCTTAGTGAGGTCGCCAGAAGCCACTAATTGTGGTCATGCCTTACTCAGTGTTCAACGTGGTGTCATATACGATCGATAGCTGCCAACAATGATGGTGGGTTGGTGGTGTTTGGTTTGGGGTCTATCAACTTAGGGCAAGCAAAAATGTGACAAATAATTTTAGGGTATTTTCGTTTTTTTTAAAAAATAATATTGATCTCTTACGGGTTGAGAACTTGAACCTCCAATTACGAAAAGAAGGGTTCAAGTTGTGTTCAGGAAAACTTAATATTCCCAGTTTTCAAGTCCCTTCCCCTCAAATTCCACACCACACATAAAAAGGAGTTGAACTTGATACATGAGGGTGCAATTCCCTCCTCTCAGCAAACAGGGTCTCAGCTAATTTGGATTTAGACCAAGGAAACCTAATCCCTAATTACTAAACTTGTAATCATTGGGTTAGCCATTGAGCTATGGATATGGTGGATTATAATAATTTTTTGAAATAAATTCAATTTAATTCATATGGGCCTTGGCTAAATATCAAATTAGATAAGCATTATAGACTAAGGATTTGAATGAATTTACTCGATTTGGTCTAACTTGATCTTTAGCTCGATTTGGGTTCAGACCAAAATGGTGCACAATCGTACCACCCACCAAGCTATGAAGTCGTGTGATAAATGAGTCAAAAATCAACTAAACTCGCACTGATTTCAACAAGACTCTGGTTCAAATCTGTGGAAGTTGTTGTTAGACGATTGGGTTCAAATCCTACTCATCAGCCTTTGCGCCTTCCTTTACACCAAAAAAAAAAAAAAATACAATACCAAACTTGCACCAATTTCAACAAGCAACAGGAATGACATTTTCATATCAATATTAGATTTCTCGTGCTTGGCTTTGAATAGAGAAAAAATTAAAAAATATAAGCCAAGTACTTCAAACCAATTAATATTTTCACGAGAAATGAAGACTCATCCATTTAACATCTCCAACTAAAAGGTGCACATGTAAGCCCAGTATTAGGGCTGGCAATGGGGCAGGTTCAAGGCTAGTTAAGTTATACCAACCCCGTACCCTTTTTTTTTTGTTCCCTAAACAATGCCCACATTAAAACCTTTATCCATTGAGTTTTAGAAATTAACACCCATATATATACCTTACAAGAATTGCAAATTTGCAACTTTTATTTGAGTGCCTATAAAGAATAAAAAATGCCACGATATACAACCTATTGTAACACCCAAAAGAAAGGCTACTAATTTTGGCCTACATATTAAGATTTGATTTGTTTGTTCTCCATTTAGTACATGTTTAAGCTTGATTAATTTGAATTTACAATTGGATTTTAGAAATTTAGCTACAGTTGCATCTAAACATTCATGTTTAGTATGACAAAGTTACCTTAAGCGAGCTTTCTTACCGTCACATCCCAAGTATGACTCGAAGTAAGGCTCAAAGAATTTGAAGTGACTACCTAAATCACCAAATGTTCACCTTCCTTTTCCGTTCCCCAAAAATGAAAAACTTTCCTATGAATTTCGAAAATTGTAGGAACCTTGCTTGAAAATTTTTACACTCTCTTGAGCACTCTGAAGTTTTCACCTGCAAAAAAGAAGAGCGAACAGAAGTAAGCCAATAAACTCATTGAAACACGCGCTAAGCCCGAAATTCTTCATAATCATAACCTCCTTTTGATGTTTCTAGACAGCAAACCTGTAGAAAAGATAAATAGAATTTTCTTAAATCTTTCTTTTTTTGAAGGCCGGACTATAAAGCAAGCACCTTATTTCCTTACTAATTGAAAATTGGGCTAGAAAGCAAGAAGCAATGGAAAAAATGAAATATATCTTATCAATTCAATAAAGGTGAAATCTTTCTTGTATGAAATACAAGAAATATTCTATGCACTTCGTCAGGCGCCTTAGCTTATCGGCTATAGGCTATGAAAGAAGCTCGTTATCGCTTTAGTTTTATGCTAAATTCGTTAGACTATGACCTTGACAAACTGGATGCTAGGGCAGTCATTTCAGCATACATTGGGAATGTGGGCCCTGAGCGCTTTGAGTCCACTCTTTTGGGTTTTATAGACCCAAACTCCCCGGTATTCATAGAATTTAGAAACAACTAGTAGGATTATCATTATCTATCACATTTTCCTAATCATCCACAGTCACTATTTGAAGGGGGAGAGGGTGCCCATGTATTTATTTGTTTATGAGAGGTTGTAATGGTGCTTTCCTAAAAAGAACAAGGCCCACCCCATCCGCTCTTAGTTAGCTAAGCAAGAATCACAGGAATTTGACATTGAATCCAGATTTCTCTTTTGAGATTAGTTTTCCTTTTGCTTTCAATGTCTTTTCCCCTTAAGTTCAAGGCACCTTTGTATGAAACTTTTGCCTTACTATTTTTCAACCCATGATAATTTTCACGAAATATTGACTCACTATTTGAATCTAAGTAGTCATCCACTCACCCATTAAGACAGGAGTGGGAACGGTACATGAAGCTGAAAAGGAATTTTCGAATCAAACATGAAGCCATACAGGAGAACTTTAGCAAACAAATACTCTTAGCCATGAACATCAAGCAGGGATGACACAACATCAACCTACATAGCACCTGTAGGCAAACAAACCATGCCAATAATGGAAGAGTTGCGAGGGGAACTTTGAGGCCATATATACTTATCACTTTGGCACATGCAGAACTGAGGGACTACATTACATCGGAGCAGCTACAACAAACCATTAGACAACTCTTCCAGTGCAGCTCCATTGTCATCTCCAAAGAGAAACACCAATACGAGGGATGACACATACAGATCGCAATTAAGAACTCCACTGCTTCGAAGACCAATGCGACCAACAAAATTAGGCAGGCCGTTCCACTCTTCGAAGGCAGGCAATATAATGTCACCTTTCACAAAGGATTGGCAAATATGATTGGATATGTCACCAAGCAAGATAAGGAACCCTATATATGGGAAGAATTTACAAAGGAAGAAATCTTGAACATTGGAGAAAATGCAAGAAGGAAAAAGAAAGCCCATACCAAGTCCATAAAGGAGGTCATACAGAAGATACATGAGTGCCACCAATGGTTAGACCTCGAAGTCTTAGAGAGAGTACTATACAGGTCACACAGCAATGTAAGGAAGGTCTTCCAGGACATACAACTTTTAAAGGAAAGCAAAGAAACTGCTTCACGAAGGATACAAAGACATCTAAACCAAAGAGAAGTTGAGAAAAGGGAAATTAAGGAGTACTCACCTGAAGGAGCCTACACTCAAGAACTCCACAGTTAAGCATGCATGCAGTGGAGAAGTCTTGGATAAATCATGCCAAAAAGGGTTGTGGTGATTTGTGGGGCTAGTAAATGATTCTTGAAGCTATTATAGGTAATTGTCTACAGTCTAGAAGGGGCTGAGATGTTATAAATGGTATTAACACTGACCCACAACTATTGGATGTGCAGTAGACAGAAAAGCCTTAGACAATTACCCAATAAGGCAAACATACAAGGATGGATCGTCAACTAAGAAGACACGTAAGTCGGGTTAGCTAGCAAGGTACAACGAGGACATTGTGCTTTCAAGTAGGGGTTATTGTAACACCCTAGGTATGGTTAGAAGTGAGGCTTGAAAGATGCGAGGTAACTACTTATATCAACAAAGGTGCATCTTCCTTTTTGGGGAATCCACTCTGAAGAACTTCACAGTTAAGCATGTTTGTTGTGATGAAATTTTGAAATAGGTAACGTCCTAGGAAGTTTTCCATGTTGTGAGCGAGAATGAGCGATGTTGGAAAGGTTTGTGGTGATTTGTATGGTCAGTGATCCATCCTTGAGGTTGTTATTAGTTACTTGTATCACCAAAAGTGCACCTTTGTTTTTAGAAAAAACCATTATTAAGAAATTCATAGTTAAGAATGCTTGATGTGGAGAAGTTTTAAGATGGGTGACCTCCTAGCAAATTTCCTAAGCAGCATATAAGCGAGGACGAAACATGCGTGAAAAGAGTTATGGTGATTTGTGGGGTCAGTTAATGATCCTTGAAGCCATTATATGCAAATGTCCGTACCTCGGGAGGAGCTAGAGTGTTACACTTAGTATTTAGCTCATCAAAATCATGATAATTTTAGTTAATACGTTTTGATGGTATTTGTTTAGATGGATGAGATTGTTTAATTAAGCGGTATATGTAAGGGATACCTAAGCTCGGGAGGTGACAAGTTTATGGAGGTCAAAATTAAGAGGTGTTACAATTTTATTTAGTTAAGACATTCATGTCTTCTTAATTAGCCAAGTAATCTTGCTATGTGAGTTCCTCATTAGTACAAGAAGTTTATAAATAGATTAGTATGAAATCAGTCCTCATCACACAAAAAATCCCTTCTCAAATTATACATTTGGTCAAGAGAAGAAAAGGAGGTACAAGAAAGAGGTTATCGTCTCTAATGTGAGTAAATTCTTCCATCTTCAATTTTCTAAAATTTAATTAGATTTTATGCAATGAAATTTATTTGTTTAGTACGTCATGCTTAAATTGAAAGGAATAATAACCTAATTCGCTATTTAGAAACTCGCCTTGAGGGTTGCATGTTTATCTATATTTGATTATTTAGATTGCTTGTAGGCATTATGTTTTGTATAAGATTATGATATTAAAGTATATTATGGAATTTCAAGATGAAGATTATGAAATTTTGCTTGAAAAGCATGTTGAAACTCGAAAATAAAATTAAAATTTTAGAATATCTACTGCACTGTTTATTTTTTTGAATTATTGGCATGGTCAAAAATTCTGAAATCTCTAGTATAGATTTCTTACAATATTTATCAATTTTATGTAAACTAATTAGTGCTAGTATTGATGCACGAGTTGTTTAAATAGATAACATTAATAAAATTGAATATCAACATAAAATATGAATACACACAAAGAGATATCTATATATATATATATATAGAGAGAGAGAGAGAGAGAGACATGTACTTAATTCAAACAATGATGTAAAAATCAAACGCAGTTACAAAATTTGATAAAAAATAATTGTAACGAAATCGAATGTCACATTTGCATCACATATATAACAAATTTAAAAATTTGAACAAAAATGTTCCACTTCTGTTTTAATAATTATCATTATTTCCAAAACAATTGGCTAAATAATAACATTTTCCTCCTGTGTAACTGGACATATATATGTAGTCAAACTTTAATCTAGAACATGCTTGTGTTCTAAGCTTGGATTATAAAGATCAAACCATCTTTAAGGCAATACTCATATATGCACCCAACTTTTTTTTCAATCTTGAGTAAACTGCAAATAAGTATATTTAAACTTATATTTACACCACTAAAAATTCGTCTTATTCTGGCATACCATTTCGATCAAAAATAGGTTCGTCGGAATCTTCGACTGAATTTCGATGGATTCTGATAGATTCCTTGAATTTTCAACGGATACTCTGATAGTCTTATGTTCCGATGGATTCCGACGGAATTTCATTCGGAAAATATTAAAAAAATTCCAAAAAAAGTTTTTTTGACCTCGGGTTGAATGGAGGAAAAATTCAAATTTTTTTGAGCATTCCGATGGAAAGTCGGTCGGAATTCTGTTGGGAAAAAATTATTTTTTTAGTCTGACGGAATGTTCCATTAGAATTTCTCCTATAAACCTCGCTTTAAGCTTTATTTTTCATTTCTTGATTCTATATATATATATATAGAGAGAGAGAGAGAGAGAGAGAGAGAGAGAGAGAGAGAGAGAGAGAGGGGAGAGAGAGAGAGAGAAACGCATCACCAATGGTTGTCATCTGCCCCCCACCACCACTTGCTCCCATTCCCTCCTCCCACCGTCGTTTGCTGCTGACTTATTGAGAGCTTTTCATGTGTGCAATTTGTACCCGATTTGTAGTGAATTAAATATATATATTGATTTGATACTTTGTATAATTAGTTTGTGTGTAATTTAAGAAATTTGATAGCTTGTATAGTTAGTTTGCTACATTTATGTTAGTTTGTCGAGTTGGTAATTTGTTCTTAACTTTATACTTTAATTTGTTTTTAAAGAATACAATTTTTTTATTAATTACGTAGAATTTAATGTTAATATGAATTTAACGTCAATGATGAGAATTTATTGTGTATTAGCTACATTGTAAAATGTTTGTACAATGGGATACTGTAGTTTTTTATATTTTTTACATAAATTAAAAACAACAATAGAATTCTGAGGATTTCCAATTGATTTTTCCAAAAATTTAAATTTTTGAAGTTCCGACGGAATTTCGCTGCCTGAAAAACTTTCATTATTGACATCAGAAATTTAGTCTGTTAGAAAGGGAGGCCATATTCTGATGTCATCCAAGATATCGTCGGAAATTCCGTTGGAATAATGATGTTTTCTTAGTAGTGCTAGAGATGTCATATACTCTCATTTTTTTCCTATTTGATTGCAATGATGAAAGTGGCCAAATACGATAGATTTTAGACTTTGCTGTGGTTAAACAATTATACAACTCTTCATATTCTTTTACGTTATTAATATCAATTTTACGTAAAAAAAAAAAAACCAATACACGTGATAAGAACCCCAATCTATAATTCACAATATATGGTCCAACAACTATGCAACTAAAAGTGAGCTCCTCATAATCTGAAGATGGGGAATATTGGTTTCATCCTAGCCTAGAAAATAAGAGTCTAATCTGAATTAAATTTTGAAAAATAAAATATTGTTAAATTTTATACTGGTTTTACTTCTCCCTCCCATCATCTTAGATTCAAACTGGGGCTCTTTGGATGACTATCATCCTTCAAATTGGCTCCACCATACAATTCCAAAATAGAAGTGGAAGATGATAATCAATAAGCTAGGGTCGCCATTTTCTCCTCCACTTTGTCATGTGCACTTCGTGTTATAACATTGTAAGGCTTTACTTCTCTTTTTACTATAAGTCTATATCATGCAAGTCAGCAAGGAGGGTACAAAGTGTCTCACTGATGGGAAGAAGCACATACAGTAGGGGAAAAGATGTTAGATTTGCAAGAAGACATACTCAAAGCAGAGAGAACTTTAGAGAGGGCTGATTATCAACAGTTGGTGCTGTATCAGATTATGTACAGGGAGAGGGCATGATGAGTTTGAGCAAGTGAGAGAAGTTTAAATAGTCCTTGAATATGGAGGATTGATATACCTGCTTTTTGGAAAATAAGAGGAATGTGGTTATTCTTACAAACAAATAAATAAATTTAATAAAATGGTTTATGATAATTAAGGGTGATCATGGGGTGACAAACCATAGGATAGTTAAAGAGGGATGTTATTTTTTGAGTTTATTGTTTAATATAATGGTTAATGATGATTAATGGTGATGAGAAGATGACAAATTGTTCATGAACAGAAAGTGTGATAAATATAAAAAGGTGATGTAAAGTAATAATTTTTGAAGGGCGAAAAAAAGGAGGAGATGTATAGTTGTTTGTGATTGAATAGTTCAAGATGGAGAGAATCATGGATAAGAGATATTTATTTAATAGAGATGATAAGAGCATTGGCAATGCTGGGCTTGTGAGCTAAAAATTGGGCCTGCGGTCCAAAGGAAGCATGACATTGCTGATCCCTCATGCTCGCCCGTCAGTCCAGCTCATGTCCATGATCCGCCCACGTCCCATTTTGTCTTTTTTTTGCCACATCCCCCGCAAAAAGATGTTGTTTTGAGGGGGCGGGGCTTTTTTTTCCTCCATGGGGAATACGCACTGGGAACGGTGCAAAAAAAGGGGTAAATTGGCTGCTTTTGGAGCCGTTGCAAGGTAGCCATTGGACAATGGCTGCTTTGTGATTTTTTTTTTAAATTGTTTGGAATTTAGTTCTATAAATATTCAAACCTATTATGAGTAAATTCACACTCGAAAAAACAAAAACCTCTATCTCTCATATTCTTCATTAAGTTTTGAAGTGGTGAAAAAGGTTGTGTTAAAAAGCAAGAGATAAGAAGAGAAGAAATAAGTTTGGGATTTTGTAAGTATTTTTATTAGTTGAAAATTTTTATTTTTTTATACTGATATGTATTATTTAAATTTTTTTATTTATGCCATCAATAATGATATATTTTTATTAATTTATTGTTAATTTAAGTTTATACATTTATTTGTTAAGTTTAGCTCATATATATTTGAAGTAAATTAATTCAGGCTAATTGTAGTTAACTTTAGCTCATATTTATGTTTAAGTGAATTAATTGAGTTACTATTATCATGCTTAAATTGTTACACGATAGGCTAATTGTAAGTAATTTGTCATATGCCTAAAAAATTTATCAGTCACATGTTAGGAATTTTGATGCTTAATAATATCACGGTTAAATTTTTAATATGATGTATTAGTTATTTTCATTAAGTTTAATATGTTAGGAAAGAATTAAAAGATTGATGTGAAAAATACTTCACTTGGTGTAGTAGTTTTGATATTATATACGTCATTTAGTTCAATGAGGTTATGTAAATTAAGTGTTACATGTAATGTTAAATTCTTATATGCCTAAAAAATTTAATTACACCTCGAGTGCAAGCAACTCTACACCCTCATCAACACCAACCAAATCAATTTCAACCTTAAGGCCATCTTGAACTGATAATGACCTAACTAAAGATGAGTTGAAAAGGGATGATGTAGAGGGGTTAGCGTAGGGGACAAAAAATGGTCTATGAAAGAGGATAAGTGGTTGGTCACTGCTTACACTGGCACAAGCACTGATCCCGTTACCGAAGCCAACCAAAAGAAAACATCTTTCTGGGGTAAGGTGGCCACCAACTTTAGCACACATGCCCCAAAAGGAGCTATGCGGAGAATGAGGAAGACTTGCAATGCCCATTGGAATCGAGGCAACCCATTAGTGAACAAGTGGATTGGAATCATGGATGAAATAGAACATAATAGTGAGTCAAGCATGGAGTATATTGAGAACTGTGCTCATGAGATGTTCCTTAAAAGTGTAGGGAAGAAATTTGAATTAGAACATTGGTACTATTTACTTAAAGATTAGCCCAAACGGAGGACATTTCGTGATAATCTAGATGGAGGACTGTGAAAACGATCAAAAATAAATGACATGAGAGGGTATTCTAGCCCCTCTACCCTAGCCGATGAAGATTTCGAAGTTGAAGTTGATGGGGTTATCTACCCCATTGGGAGGAAAGCTGCAAAGAGAAAATTCCAGCAAAAGGCAAACAACACCGTGGTTGATTTGATGACTAATCACTTTTCTACAATGGGTACTACAACTGCTGAGAAGGTCAAAATATTTCGCAACTTGGTAATTGTAGTTGATAATAAGGCAAATGCAGCTCAGGAAGCAATTCTGCTTAGAGATGAAGCTCAAAAATACAAGGGGATCAAGGCGGAGTTGGACTTAAGGAACGTAGAGTTGGACTTGAGAAGCAGACACTTCAGGAGAGGCAATATGAAGACCAGATAATGATGATGAACCTTTCAACCCCATCTCCAAAAGAAGCTGCTTATTTTGGAATGATGAAGGAAGAAATTAGATGGAAAAGAATGGGAAACCCTCTCCCAAATTAGTAGTCTATCATCCTTTAGTTGTTTAGATGAACCTTGGTTAATTAGTCTACTCTTTTTTATTTTATGTTTCGTTACTTGTATCCATTTAAATTGCATGTTTGCAATGACAATTAGTTGTGAAATGAAAAAGTTTATGTTTAGTTCTTTAAATTGTATTTAACTTATATTAGAGTTCTTTTTAATTAATGATTATGTACACAGGTGCTCAACAATGGAAAATCACAACGCTAATTTTACACACCTTATATAAGATTCCTCTTTTGCTCCCTCCTCGTACATGTCCTCTTTATCGTTATCAGATGGTCTAAGGTTCATATTAGAATATTCCAATACTGATATTAAACCGATTGTGCTAGATTTACTTAAAGATGAGACTGACGACTAAGATATGACATTCCTTCTAAAGGTTTGGCAAGCTACACAAGATATGAGACCCTCATCCTCTATGCCTTGAGCAAAGAGAAGATTTGTAAGGAGAGATCAATAAGAAGTTCATGAGCACGTATTTAGAGATTACTTTGCAGAGGATTCAATTTACAATGAGCAACATTTTCGCTATAGGTTTAGAATGCGAAAGTACTTATTCATCCGCATAATGGAAGCACTAGGAAATCATTCTAATTACTTTCAGTTGAAGTATGAGGTAGTTGGGACCCGCAGGTTGACACTACTACCAAGTGCATCGCAGCCTTACGGATGCTTGCTTATGGTTTATCCAACAATTGCGTCAATGAATACTTGAAGATTGGTGAAAGCACATCACTATAGTGTTTGAAAAAGTTTGTTGAAGGTGCCACTGCAGTATTTGGGGGAGAGTATTTAAGCTGATGGTGATCGTCTCTTCGCAGTAGGGAATGAGTGTGATTTCCCTGGTATATTGAGGAGTATCGATTTTATGCATTGGGAGTGGAAGAATTCCCCAACAACTTGAAAAGCATCATTTGCTAAAAGGGTTTATAAGGTTCCAATAATCATTCTTGAGGCGGTTGTGTCATATGATCTGTGGATATGGTATGCCTTCTTCGGAATGCCAGGAAGTATCAATGACATAAACGTCCTTGATCGTTCCCAATGTTCGATAAACTGTATCAAGATTGTGCTCTAAAATGCGAGTATGTCGTCAATGGTCACGAGTACAAAATCGTGTACTTTCTATCATTGATATTTACCCAAAATGGGCAACATATGTGAAAACAATTCCCCTTCTGCAAGGTCTAAAGGCAAAATTATTCGCTCAATGTCAAGAGGCAGTTAGAAAAGATGTCGACCGAGCCTTTGGGGTGCTACAAGCTCACTTTGCCATCGTTCATGGCCCTGCTCGATACATGAAGGAGAAATTTATGTCATCGATAATTAAAGCATGTGTAATACTTTACAGTATGATTGTTGAGGATGAGCGAGATTTCTATGACCTTATTTTCGATTATGAGCAAGTGGAGGCTACTACCTCGGACCCTAATGCTCGATGTGATGTTCATTCATGCTACACGACTTACTTACGTAGAACAATACAAGCGCGAGACCCCGAAACACATGCGCGTCTTTAGGTAGACTTGGTTGAAGAAATATGAAATCGATACAGACATAGGTCGGAAATGTTATCTTGTAATGTATTTTTTTAGTTGAACTGTTGTGTTAGTATTCTGAACTTTTTTAGTCCAACTATTGTATTGCTTTTTTATTTTATTTCAGACACATATATTGTTTTTTTTTTAAATCAAAGCTTTTGTAATTTTATAAAAGTCGAACTATTGCGAAGTGGAGTACTTTTATAAATTATGAATAATATATTCATTTGTGGTCTTTTATATTAAGTGGGATATTATGCTTATAAAAAAATTCCATTATTATAGATTAACTATTCAATTTTTTAGTATCCGAATAATTAATCTACAATTATTCACACAAATACACAAAATAAAAGTCTAAAACCAAATAATATGTTTGTGGTGGGGTTCATAAAAGCATTATCTTATTTGGCAATCCAAGTATGTGATCCATGGAATGTAGAGAAGAGACGAAAATTTGGATTGTGGGATGATGTGGAGAGTGTGAGCCCCACTTGTGATCTAAAATTATGGACCACCATTGCATATGCTCTAATCACGTCCGTTTTTTTCCCCTAAAAAAATCTTGGCGTATCATTATCTGTAGTTTGAATTTAAATTTAAAATTTAAAAATGCAACAGTTAGGCAGGATTACACGAAATGGTTGGCATGGAGGTGGGGAGATTTTTTAGGCACTATGATTCTACAACTCATAATATAAAGACTTTCCTGAATTTTGCACGTGTATATTTTGAGTTATGAATATTTTAACAATTGTCTCGTATAAAAATGTGCATGGACTAATTGTGTTTCTAAGTTGAATTTTTAAGCTAGGAGCTACCTTGTAAGTTTCAAATGATCTAATATGATTGTAGGCACTAAATATATTTATGCACCGTACCAAGAATTAAAGTTAAATTAATTCTTTGGGCTAACCCTCTTAATTGATTTAATTAACTGAAAGTGACTCATAAGTCACAGCCTAAGCTCAAATGACTTCCAAATCAAAGCCCAAGAGACTCCCAAGTCAGAACTCAAATCAAGGGTAAAGTCAAAGCCAAAGACACTTCCAAGGCAAGTCACGACCCAAGTCCGAATAGCTTCCAAGTCAAGACCCGGTCGAATCCTAAGACACTCCCAAGCCAAAACCCAAATGAAAACCCAAATTAAAGCCCAAGTTAAAGCCTAAGTCAAGGCTAATGACTTCTAGGTCAGATCGACCCAAGTTGGAACCTGATTAAAGGCCCAAAAAGAGGTCAAAGTCCATCTTGACCTTCAAGGGCTAGGGGGATTTTCTTATAAATAGACCTCTATCCCACCTTCATTTAAGATTGAAAAATTGAAAGAAGTCACTAAGACACAAACACTCACTCTTTGAAGAAAGATAACAAGCACCTAAGCACATGCCATCCTCCCTTAAAAGAACAAATATTTGTGCTGATTGAGATTAAGCCTTTTAGGACCTCTCTCCAGATAAAACTCACTCAAATTCATCCAAGGAGATCAAATCAAAGGATTATTTTCATTTAAGATTATACCAATATATACGATATCAGTACGAAGATTCAATTTTGTACTCAAATTCTTGTCTAATTTATTTTAGGCTCAAAATTCATATTTATAAATTTTTGGAAGCCCGATGGGATATCTCTACCTTTCATCTCTTTCTCCTAAAAAATCAAGGCGTTCAAGTTTCAAGAGCATCCTGTTCAAGAAGACATGACCACAAAGAACGTTGCCTCTCAATCTTTAAAAAGAAGGGGTATTGGATCTCTCTCTCGCAGATCCTACGAAATGAACATCACTTCTAGTAGGAGAACTCATACAATGAACACAAGAAGCATGGCAAAGTTGCTACACCGATCGCCGCTAGGCAAGCGGTGATGCCTTCACCCAAACTCCAGGCTTGAAGATGAAACAGAAAGTGTCTTCTTGGATGGATGAAATTCAAAACCTCCAGCTTCAATCTCCAATATGTGAAGTAGAAGATTACTATAATAGTGATTCTTCTTCGCCCTCACCAAAAGGGGCATTCTGGTCAGAAGGTGAAACTGAGTCCTCAAAACCTATTGTCATGCCAATTATAATGACATGCTCAAACAATTGGGAAGAGTAGATGGCTAACATGAAAGTCATCTTACAAAAAACTCACCAAGGAGAGCGAAGAAAAGGAAGCGCGCATCACGTTTCAAGAGAAAAAGATTGCTAAGTTGACTAAGAAGTTAGAAAAATGATCAGTTCAATCTTCTACAAAAGACTTAAAAAAATGTCCATCCATAGTGAAGTTTTGGATAATGAAAAGCAGCTAAAGAAAGGCGGTAAGCCTAAATATGACAAGTCCTCTGGATCAATGGCTATTGAATAAATCCAAGACTTGATAGCAACTGCAGTTAAAGCACAACTAGGACGAGGTTCAAGTAGAACTCACCTAGACACCAAGCCTTACACTAAGAGGGTTGATGTTCTCCGTATGCCCCACAGTTATCAATCCCTTAAGTTCTACCAGTTTGATGGGAAAGGCAACCTAAAGCAACATCCTGTACACTTCATTGAGACATGCAATAATTTTGGGACTAATGGTGACCTTATTATAAAGTAGTTTATTCAAACAATGAAAGGTATTACCTTTGATTAGTATACCGAGCTAGAGCCTGAGTCCACTGATAGTTGGGAACAAATTGAGCAAGAGTTCTTTAACAGGTTCTATCGCACTCAGCATAATGTCAGCATGACTGAGCTGACAAACATAAAACAATAGAAAGGCGAACTAGTTCTTGGCTACATCAACTGTTGGCGTGCATTTAGTCTTAAATGCAAGGATCGACCATCTGAAGCTTCCGCCGTTAAAATGTGTACCCAAGGCATGGATTGAGACTTGATGTACATCCTACAAATGAGAAAATCTAGGACTTTGCAAGAATTGGCAACCAAGGCACATGACATGGAGGTGACCACAGCTAGTCGTCATGGTAACTCCTTCTATTCTACTGAATCAAACAAGGAAATTTTTGAATTCAAGGAAAATGTTAAGTTCTCTAAGGGCATGGCTAAGGAGGCGATGTTCATCTCTACAGGTGAACTAATTGGGATTATGGGAAAGCCTAAATTAGAAGGTAAAAAGAACATGTTATTTAAGGATGCAACAAAGAAGTATCCCACACTAAAAGAGCTGTAGGAAAAGAAGTACCCATTTCTTGACTTAGATTTATTGAATATGCTAGATGACTTATCAAATTACTCGAGCCAAAGTGCCCAGGGAGGACCATAGATGTAAAATACTGTGGGTACCATAGGGTCATTAGTCACCCTCTTGAAAAGTGCATTGCAATCAAGGAGCGCATCATGCAATTTGGTAAGAATGAAAGAATTATTCTGGATTTGGATGAAACAGCAGAAGCCAATCACACGCCTATCCTAGGTGAGCAACATGCCCCTTCATGTCAATAGAGGGCGAACCATTTGGCTGCTTCGGAGAAATACAATTTAACCACTTGGTTGAAGAAGAAGCTAATCACAATTAATTTGAGAGCCTGAAACCAACAGTTCTCTCACTACTAATCTCATCACAACTGCCAAAGATCAATCTCACGTCTAACACCTTTGAAAAGGATGATAAATGATAGACCTTGGTTGCTAGGCGCAAGTCAAGCAAGCAAGGGCAAGCCAAACTACCATTACTTTGTCACGAGAAAAGTCAAGGAAGAATGGTGTCTATGGCAAATAAGAAGCAGGAAGTTTGGATCATCACCCACTTCACCAAAAACCATTTGGCTCTATTGCCTTAGGAGAGTTCTTACTAAAAGGTTTCCTTGACAAAGTGGTTGTCAACCTGGCTTCAAGTTACTCTTAAAGACTCCCAAGTCGCAAAACAATTTTAACTCCCAAGCCACCTTTAAGACTTAAAAGTCCAATCTTCTAGACTCCCAAGTCGTAAGACTCATAGGTCATCAAAGAAAAAACTCTAATCATCAAAATCAAAGACTCCTATGTCTCCCAAAGTTCAAGACTCACAAGTTATTGAAGATAAAGACTATTAAATCATCTAAATCAAATATTCCTAAATCT
The DNA here is from genome assembly GCA_029747015.1 of Carnegiea gigantea. NCBI lineage: Eukaryota > Viridiplantae > Streptophyta > Magnoliopsida > Caryophyllales > Cactaceae > Carnegiea > Carnegiea gigantea. The sequence continues at coordinate 304,439 of JAKOGI010000888.1, read as the reverse complement.
CCAAAGTTCAAGACTCACAAGTCATCAAAGATAAAGACTCTCAAGTCATCAAAATCAAAGACTCTCAAGTCTTCAAAGTTCTAGACTCTCAAATCATCAAAGACAAAGACTCTCAAGTCACCAAAATTAAAGACAACTAAGTCTTTTAAGTTCAAGACTCTTAGGTCATCAAAATTAAAGACTCCCAAATCCTCAAAGAATTTTAGGGTTCCTTCAAGTTGGGGGCAATGGACACAGGCATCCTCCTTTCAATTTGCGATTATGGCAATGGAGTCTTTAGCTTCAAATCATCCACCTCCTCCTTCAAGACAGCATCAACGGGGATGTATGTTTCCTCCTTCAGATTGGCGGCATCCTTCTGCAAGATGCGAATGACAAGATGGTCTCCTGATCCGTGTTGGTAACGTAGGCATCCTCCTACAATATAGGAACGACAAGATGACCTCATCCTCCTTGATGGCGATGTAGGCATCCACATTTATGTCGACAACATACTAGTCCTCTTTAAGTCAACAACCCACACCTTCAAATTACATGGCGTCCTTGTCAAGTTGGTGATGATTACAATGTGACCTACATCTTCATATTAAAGAAAGTCACCTAAGGCGCACCCATGTGGGCAAGTTGTCCAAGGGTGAGAACATTCGAAAAATCACACAGGGTAGACCCATGCCGGGTGAGCCTTCCAAGGTAAGAACATTAAATAAAGTCACCCAAAGTGGGCTCTTGTGGCTGAACCAAAGTAAAATGACTAGGGCCCTGTCACTGGTTTTGCCGCTTCTTCCAAAGGCTCACTCCAAGAAGAAAGTGACTTGCTAAGGATGCGCACCAATGATGGTGAGTGTGAAAATGTTAAGACCAACCAAAGGACATTGATGTTCAACCGTCTACGTCACACCGACGCCCTTCCGTGTTTGGCAGGGTAGGAAAAGATGAAATCTTGAAACCCTTTGTCTTCCATAGGTTAAAAGAAGGTAAATGGCCTAAACTCTCTGTCTTCACTAGAATGAAAATGGGTGATATGTCACCAAGCTCAGTATCCGCATAAAACGGAGATTCGGTGTTCAGCCGCCTGGATGAAATAAATAAAGTTAAAAGTTCTATTCCTTCACGTATGAAGCGTATTTCTACTTCGCATGCAAAGGCGGATGACTCGATAAAGGTAAAGAGGCGTACCCAAGTTGTTACTGACCATGGGACTAATGCTAGCTCAAAAGAAAGAACTAAGGAGGAGGAAGAAGTTTCTGCGAACCACGTCACAATTCAAGAGGTCAACGACTTCAATTAGTGAAGATGCTTGACTAGCTCTCAAACAAGAGCCTAAACCGTTCACCCAAAAAAGACAACAATAAAAAAAAATCTTTGTAATGCCCCTGGCTTGTAAGAGTATAAATTGTGAACAGAAAAATAGGAAAAAAAAAAACTTTGTAATATTGTTAGCATGCAAAAATATAAACTGCAAACGGCAAAAAAAGAGATATATTTTGTTGAACTAAGTCATGACTTAATCTTATTGGGAATTGCTAGTTTCCATAGGTACGTAGGTAGCTTGGTAAACAAATCACCAAGTGCAGTCAGACACAATACCGAAAAGAAGATAGAAAGAGAAGAGGGGGCATGAAGGAAAATTAATCAAAGATATTAGTTTTTTGGCAACAAGCTGCTCCTCACGACTTGTGTTGCTTTTAGGCATGTGGGTTTTTGTTTTAGGCCCCAAAAGGCCCAACGGTAAACCTTGTTTACAAGTGATTCTTCAGGTCTTCACACTACTTTTAGGTGTGTGCGTTTCCGTTCTAGGCATAAAAAAGCCTACCGATAAACCTCATTCACAAGTGGCTTTTCAAGTCTTCGCACCACTTTTAGGCATGTGGGTTTTTGTTCTAGGCCCCAAAAGGTCTAGCAGTAAACCTCGTTCACAAGTGGCTTTTCAAGTCTTCGCACCACTTTTAGGCATGTGGGTTTCTGTTCTAGGCCCCAAAAGGCCTAGCGGTAAACCTCGTTCGCAAGTGACTCTTCAAGTCTTCCCACCACTTTTAGGCGTGTGGGTTTCCATTTTAGACCCCGAAAGGCCTAGCGGTAAACCTTGTTCGCCAGTGGTTTTTCAAGCCTTTGCATCACTTAATGAGTGTATGTTCCGCACCAGGTCGCAAAAGAGTAGCGGAGAATCGCATTCACAAGTGACATCTCAAGTGACTCACCACTCTACGCAAGCAAAAAAAATAAAAGATGCGACCAAAAGTATATGATTTTTGGCACCAGATAAATGAGCGTGACACTATGATAACTCAAGCAAACACTAAATTATGCACATGGAACCAGTTCTGTGACAAGGATGCCAAACTATGGGTCGTGCACACAATTTTTCAGGAGCGCGTTGGGTCAAAAAGAGCATTGGTAAGGCATGAGAAGACCTTTTAACATAATAGAGTTGGTTCCTTTGGGTTTAGTTGGATCAAAGTCACCACCTTTTATGCCCAATAATTGTTTTTTTAAAAAAAGGCAATGACCTCCAAACATAATATGGCAAATTGGGTGAAAGTGGGGTGAGATCAACAAGGAAAAATGCCTAATTTTTTAAGCCAAGACCCATATTTTTCTCTTTCTACCCCATTAGCCGTTGGTTATTGTTCTTTCCTAAAAGAATTTTTTTTTCCTCTATTCCTCCCAAATAGGCCTGGCAATTTCACCCGAACCCGATGAATACCCGACTTACCCGACCCGAAAAATCGGGTGAAAATCCGATTAAATGGATGAATTAAACGGGTGATGGATAACCGGGTGATGGATCGGGTCGGATTCGGGTGATGCTCCACCCGACCCATCACCCGACCCGCCACCCGTTTCAAATATATATATATATATATATATATATATATATATATATATATATATATTATAAACCCTAGATCTGATGGCCTTTCACCTTTGGCTTAATTGGCCTTTCACTGTGAGTCTCCCACTCCCATTCTCCCACTCCCAGACTCAGCTTCACTTCGTTCGCACGCAGACGCAGCACAGCTACCACTTCGCGTCCTCGCCTGTTCACCAAAATCACCGGAGCCCAGCTGAACGTGCAGACCGGCAAAGGCAAACACCACCCCCGCCGGCGTTGCCACCTTACTCTGAAATCTGAAGGTCCTCTCTCCTCTGTCTTCTCCGGCGACTCGCCAGTCGCCACCTTCTTCACTCTTCAATTCGCCTATTCGCCCCCTGCCAGACGCCAGTCGCCAGAGCCTCACGCGGTCACGCCCAACGTCTGCTGCCTTTGTTGGGTCACCTCGCCGGCGTCGGCCAATTCAACGACGGTTCTCAGCCCCTGTAAGTCGAACTCCTCTTGCTCACTTTTTCAGATTTACATTCTGCCCTCAATTTTGAACTCATTTGCTTCAATTTTCATCAATTTCTTGCTTGAATTAATGTAGAAGTGTAGAACTTTCATCAATTTCTTGTCTTGCGACCCTTTTGTTTGAGTAAACAGTAATATTAGTTGTTGGAATGCTTTATGCTTAGGCTGTAATGCTACTACATTATGGTTGGACTTTGCCTTTGGTTGCTTTAGTTAGCTGATTTGTTGAATTATTGTTTCGTTTCAATTTATAGTTAGCCGATTTGCAGTTTTGAAATGTGAAAGACTGTTTGTCTTTCTTGACTGTTGGGAAGACCATCGATCTGTCTTGTAATGTTGTATGCTAAATGCTAATGTTGTCAATGCTGATATTTGCATGTGAAAACTAGGGGTCATGGTTCTTTTTTAAGTAAATTCACTTCTTCAAGAAGAATTGACAGACAACCATAGGTGTCCCAGCCAAAGGTTTTTTTAATTATTATTACTAATCTTTTGAAGAAAGCAAGAGGCCGGAAATATAAATTGGTGTGCGAAATTAAAATATGCTCATTTACCGGCATGCATTCTTTTTTGTTGAATATGTAAGTGTGTAAATGTAATTGTGAGTATTGGTTTGTTTTTTGCAGTGAGCTATGGCAGGTGATAATATTAATGAGTCTGAACATGCCTCATCTTGTTTTGAGCCAAATACAACTCCATCTTCGGGCACCCCACAACTTTCACCGGCTGAACCTTCCCATAGTCGCCCACCCCTTCATCCAAACTCATTTGCCGAAAATGAGTTTATAGATCTAGAACCTGATGATACCGGGACACAATCCCGTAAAAGAAAACAAATGTGATGACAGAGTTAGACTATTATTTAGATGATGATCCATATCCGGATAGACTTGGTTTTGATGTCCTTCACTTTTGGAGTTTAGATCCCAAGTACCCAACATTGAAAAAGATTGCTCGGGATGTCTTAGCAATTCCTGCATCTACCGTTGCTTCCGAGAGTGCTTTTAGTACCGGTGGTAGGGTATTGAGTCCTCATCGTTCTTCTCTTCACTTTGATACCGTGGAGGCATTGATGTGCCTGCAAAATTGGATAGTTGGCGAGTATTCAGGTAATAATATAATTATCTTTGACATTTTTCAATTATATTATTTATTTTAATTTATCATATGATACTAATTTATCATATCGTTTTCTTGCTTTTAGTTTCTTCATTTAGTAATGCACAAGCATGTGCTACGATACTTGAAGATGCCGATGTTGGTGAAGATAAAAGTTGCGATATCGAAGTTACTAATGTGGATCCGGTATGCTTGTTGGATAACATATATTTTTTGAGTACTTGATTACGTTTAGTAAAATTATGAATTTATGATTACTAATTAATTTTTTTAAAATGATAGTCATCGGTTGGTGATGATATCTACATAGGTACCACTTGGTAGTTCGTTGAAGAGAATTGAAGATTTATGTCTTTGCCTTTCCAGGCTCCAAAGATTGTGTTATAGTTGATTCACACTTTGTCTCAAATTATTAGTTTGTGTTGAACATTTAGTATTTGGACAATCACCTCCCTTCCTCCCAAATTAGAGACAATGTATTATGTATGATTGTTATCTTTATCATTTGCGGCAATTATTATGTCTAAGACTCGGGCATGTAGTTCCCGTTCGTTGTTTTGTATCATTGTATGTCATTATCTAGACTATTGAAACTTTGTGAGCGATAAATGAAAAAATTGAGATAAAGCGCTTATCACCCGTTTCATCCGCTTATCACCCGTTTCATCCGCGGGTGATGGGTGGGTTGGATGCGGGTGAGCGGATGAGCGGGTGACGGGTGGATCGGGTGGAGTGGATGGATGCTGGTGATGGATGCGGGTGGAGGTTCACCCGCTCCAAATCCGACCCGTTGCCAGGCCTACTCCCAAACTGAAAAGCCAGAGATAGAAAGCCATGGGCTTTCTGGGAATCCCATCCAGCTTAGTCTTATCCCAAACAAGCTCCACATCAAACCCCACAATCTCCTTCACTAGCTCAGCAGGCGCTTTAATGCTAACCTCTTTCCCACTGCCCATATTCAAATGGTTTAACCCATTATGCTTATCCATCCAAAAAACAAAAACATAGCCTCAAGCCACAAACAGAGGAAGGTCTACTACTTTCTGTAAATAAGACATTTTGTTTACCTCAGAGATTTAAGCACCAATAAAATTAACTAGAAAGAGAAGGAGCTACCCATATACACGATAATGGCAGAAAAAGCATGGCTCTTTCACATAGAAAAAAAAGAAGAAAATGGAGCATGGTATTCTAGTCATCTATAAAACTGAAAAGACAAAAACGGGTTGAGAAAGTTGATACCTTTGATGACCGCAAGGATGAAAAATGGCAGCACAAATAGGAAGGTTTTTTTGGGGGGGCTTCCACCGAAAATTAGTAGCAGCGGTGGTGTGATGCTCGGGCTCTGGTTGCGGCTGGAAAGGAAGACGAAAGGGGTTGGATGTGTCACGTGCACCGCAAGTGCCATTTAAGTGAAGCAAGAAACAAAGCCAAGCTGGACTTCAGGTTGGACAACTTTGGGCCAGGCCCATATTAAAAGAAAGGGAGAAAAATAGGGGGAGCAAAGAAGAGCGGGCCCTGAATAGGAGAAAAGCTGAAGGAGTTATGCTGCTGGGTCAACTTGCTCCTGGGCTACGACTTGAAGGAGAACAGGCCTAACGAAGCGAGAAGGAAAGACAACTGATGGAGCTGAACACTGGGTTGGCTTGTTACCGGGCCACCAAGAATGCCTAAACCAGGCCTGTGATATGAGAGAAAGGAGGAAGAGACGGACCGACCACCAAAATTGGGCCCGCTGCGATTGGTCCGTGTTTTTAACCTTGTTTTTCTTCATTCCATTTAAGCCAATTCCTCTTCTTCAAATTCTTTGACCAAAAGTTTATTCATTTACACAAATTTTTAAAGTTCTTACAAAATCAACAAAACATATTGAAATTCTGGTTAAATCAATTATTATGAGCAAAGTATTCGATAATAAGAAAATCGAGACACCAGTCACTTTTGAAAACAATGGTCTTCTATGTAACCTAGTCTCGAGGGGGCAATTTGTAAGCACGAAAAACATTTATGTGTTGTACTAAGAATTAAAGTTAAATTAATTATTTGGGCTGACCCTCTTAATTGATTTCATTAAGCCCAAAGTGACTCATAAGTCACGACCTAAGCCTAAGTAACTTCGAAGCTAAAGCCCAAGAAACTCCTCAGTCAGAACCCAAATCAAGTTCGAAGTTAAAGCCTAAGAGACTTTCAAGTCAAGTCATGAGCCAAGTCCGAATAACTTCCAAGTCAAGGCCCTGTCGAAACCCAAAAGGCTCCCAAGCCAAAACGCAAATCAAAGCCCAAATCAAAGCCTAAGTCAAGGCCTAAGTCAAGACCTAAGTCAAATTCAAAGTCAAAGCAAGTGACTTCTAAGTCAGATCGATCCAAGTCGGAGTCCGATTGAGGGCCCAAAAAGAGGTCAAAGTCCATCTTCCCTTCAAGGGGGAGGAGGACCTCCTTTATTCAAGGTTGAAAAATTGAAAGAAGTCAACAAG